>SNVD02001464.1:0-14938 GCA_013180625.2 Boswellia sacra
AGAGATATGACCGATAATGTGATTGAGTTTGTTCTTCTCCCAGATATGCACGTTTCAAACCTTCGGGCAATGGTTTCAGCTCCCCTTTGGATGTTTCCTCAAGCTGTTGCACAAATGAATTCGAAGTACGTAATAATCAAATTAAACAAAAGGAAGGAAAAGAAAAGAGCAGAAACGAAACTAAAGACACATTAAAGAGATAACAACACAATAGCAAACACAAGTCAAAAACAAGTAAAAGAAATATAAAAACAAATAAGACAAATGGCAAAGAGAGATAAAACCTGATCAATTTGATGGCCTACGAAAGGAATCTCCTCGAGACATAAAAATCGATCATTATTACCTTATTTTATTTTTTCTTTTCTTTTTTTATTTATTTTTCAAAAACATTGGGTTGCCTCCCAATAAGCGCTTGGTTTAACGTCCTCAGCCCGACGTTGGTTCCATCATGGGAGGATCCAATTTCTGTTGTGCTTCTCTAATGGGCTTGGATCCTTCTTCTAACAAGAAATGGTGCATGCATATGGCTGGGCCTTGGATGTTAGCAATTGTCCACCCAATAGCTATTTTGTGATCTGTAAGTATTCGGACGAGTTTATCTTCTTGTATTCGTGCAAGGCCCATTTCCATTGTAACTCGCAAAGTATCATTCTCACACAAGAATCCATAATTCAAATGATCTGGAAGTGACTTAAGCTCCAAGGTATTGGCTTTCATCACAGAAGGAAGAAGTTTCTCATTAGATAAAGGCATTTCAATGTACGAAACATCATACCTATTTGTGGTGATAGCTATAGTCTCATCTAAGCTTGTCACAGCTTCCTCCACTTCTTTAGACACTTGTATCAGCTTTCTTGGTTCTTTGAAACTTTCTAACCTTATGTGTTCACTAATAGCAACATCCACTCCATTCTTGCGAGTTAACTCAAAACATTGTTGTGGCAATAATCAATAACGTCAACTGCAAAAACAGAATGCAAGTCAGTAGAGTACCTCATTCCTCAAAATATTAAAACATATCACCTTGCCAATCAAACTCTATGGTCCAAGTGCCATAATGAACATCAATCTTGATTCTAGCAGTTTTTCGAGAATGGCCTCCCAAAAGAAGCGGTGTTGGATTGGAGATTCTTATCCTCTATTGTTAAGACATAGAAGTCTGCTGGAAAAACCAATTGATTCACCTGCACAAGCACATCTCCACAACTCCTTTTGCGATTATGCATTAAAATGATCAGCAAACTGAATGGTTCTCATACCATTTTCCCGCAAAAGTCCAAGATTTAAAGAGCAAAATAGAATATGGCATGACATTAATAGTGCTCCTAAATCTATATAGCTCTTTTAACTTGGGTAGTACCAATGGTGCAGAAATGATAAGAACGTACCTGAATCTTTGTATTTTGGAGGAATTTTTCTTTGTAAAACAGTTGAAACATTTTCCCCCACACTTACCTTCTCATTTCCTTTCAACTTTCTCTTGTTGGTGCAAAACTCCTTGAGAAATTTTATCAACGGTACTTGGCTCAATAGCAAAATAGCATCCAGAAGTGGTATATTTACCTCGATTTTGTGAGAAGTTTCCAGGATTTCTTGTTCTTGTTCCTTCTCCTTCGATTTTGCAAATCTACTAGGAAAAAGTGGAGGAGACACATATGAAGGAATGGGAGTTATAGGATTTACCTGAGAAGTCAGTGTTTTGTTCATGGTGGAAGTGGTGTCATCTCCTTCATCAGTATGTGATTTCTTTGGCAGGACATCTAATTGCCTGCATTTTGCAAAGTTATCGCACAGATTCTCTCTTGGATGATCATCGTTTGACAAGATAATTCTTCTGATCCTTGGCCCTCGAATTTGCTCATGCTAGTAGCCAATTGTCCCATTTGATTTGCCAGGTTTTGGATACTTGCCCCAGTTTCCTGCTAGAATTGCATTGTGTTAGTGGCAAGTGCATTAACAATATCTTCGAGAGACATACCTTAGTTTTGTGAAGCTGGTTGCGGTGCTGGATGTGGCATTGGTGGTGGTTGCATTTGAAATGGTTGCTGCACTCTAGGTTGATTGAAACCTTGTGACCGATTTGGTATGGCATTTGGGGCGATTGGTTGATGATTCCAGTAACTGAAATTAGGGTGATCTTCCCATCCCGCATTGTAAGTGTTAGAGAAGGGATCATACCATTGCCTTGTTTGTCCTGGAAATCCACCCATGGCATTGGCTTGTTCCATATAATTTTCTTGTAAAGTTGGATACATGTCGATTGGATGCTCCATCGTAGAATATATCCCACATTCATAAGATTTTTGAATATCTCCTACAGCCATGTTTTCCCCAAGAGAGGTTAGCTCAGAAAGTTGTTGTTCAATGTTCGGAGTGCTTACCTCATTTACTCTCCATGGTACTTGTGGCTCAAATCCTCTAATGAATTGATAGAAGTTTACTGCCATGTTGTCTAAACACAAACAATCAGAAAAGAAAAACATAGAAAATATGATTCAACAATGAAAACAAAATAACAAATCGATTAGAAAATCAATCCCCGGCAACGGCGCCAAAAACTTGATGCATTCGAAACTAGCAAGTATACTAGTCGCACAAGTAATAAAGTGATGAGCAAGATATCGTTCCCACGAGGATTGATTCTAATTAAATTTGTTATTTTCCAGCAACAATAAACTAAATAAGGGGGGTTTTGTTGAATGATTAACTAAATGAACTAAGAATGCAAATGAAGAATAACAAAACAGAAAGTTAATTTGAGTGAAAAATCAATGAGAGAAATCTGGTTAAGGATCATTCTCTACCACAAGATATGGATTTGCGAATTAATCGTAGAATTGTCATCCAATTACAGCATTGAAGTTATCAACCGTAGAAAACAACAAGCTCTGTTATCCCAATCTTTCCTTACTTTGTTGTTAAATAAAATAGGCTCTTTACTTAATCTCTATCCATTAACAACCTAGAACAAGCTCTCTAAATTTAATTCAATGGATGCATTATGAAAAGAAAGACAGGTTGATCTAAGCAATAAACACACAAGCTCGGATTATTTAAATTAGGTTATATTCTCCAATTGCAATCTCTGATCACAATTTTGCTACTAATGATTAGAAATTCAAGACAATTACGGATCAAGATTTCTAGTCTAGCAATAGACAATATCCAGATTATATTCAGTTGTCCACCCAAATACAATCCAGCAAGCAATCATAAGCATTAAACATGGGAAAATACAAGCAACTTCAATTAGAGAATTGGATAACAATTCCTTGCACAATCAATTCTCAAAAACCATATCAAGGGCTTTGAAATCACCCTCAACCAATTCAGATTCAGTTACACATGTTTAAGAACGTGGTAAATACAATACAACATAGAGACATTCCAGAAATTGAAAGGGAAGGGAAAAACTTAGCAAATTTGATGTAATTCTCTTTGGATTGTAGTTCTTCCTCTTTCCCAGCTTCCTTTCTCCTTCAAGAACTCCAAGAGATGAAAGAATTCCAGAGCTTCAGCCTCCACCACGTTCTCCCCCCTTCAAGTTATGAAAATAAAACCCTAAAATGTGTTTAAATACTCTGCTACAGTAACCGGCTACAGTGTCCCGTATTATACATGCTACAGTGATTTGTGGAATTACATTTCTATACTTCTCACACTGTTTTGATTACAACTTTTGGTACACTGAATGGATTTATAAACCGTAAATTTCTCCAAAAAATAGACTTCGAGAGCTTCCAACGGTATATAATATGTCATCGGGTTCATTGTATATCAATACAATTAAATCCGAGAAGATGGTTGACTAGCAGAGGTGAAAATGAAGGGTTTTACTCTATTTTTGTGCAAGTTGCTCCAAAAACTCCTACAAACATCAAAACCACACAAAAACATAAAAATACCAAGGAATATAGCAAAGAAACATGGACGAATTAATATGAAAATGATATATAAATAGACACTTATCAAAGCTTCATGGTTAGAATATAGAACGAAGGGTTTTGGCAAGAGATACTGACTCCAATGCTTTAAAGCTCGACAAATAGCATACAACTCTTTGTCATAAGTTAAGTACTTTTTGCGAGATGCATTCAATTTTTCACTAAAGAAAGCAATTGGTCTGCGTTCTTGGCTAATAACAGCACCAATACCAATATTGGAAGCAGCACATTCAACTTCAAAAACCTTGCTGAGATTTGGAAGTGATAAGATAGAAGCAGCTTCTATCATCTTCTTTTTAGGCACCAAAAGAGCTGGTACAGCACAAGGACTCATGCTTTCCCTCACTAACTCTTTAGTGATAAGCTCATTAACCTGCCATTGAAATTCTTCATGTTCTGTAGGACTCATTCGACGGGCTGATTTAATTGGCAACACAGCACCTGGAACAAGATCAATACAATGCTGTATGTCTCTCATTAGAGGAAGGCTTGGTGGTATCTCATTTAGTATAACATCATGATATTCTTCAAGAAGATAGTTCATCTTCGGAGGCGGTTCATTACTAACTTCATTTTCTTCTATTAACAAGAACACATAAATTTCACTTCCCTTCTCCAACTCTCTTCCACATTCTGTTTGGGTAATCATAGCATTTCCCTCCCCTTTAGTAGGTTTAGGAACACATTCTAACTTCGAAGGACCCAAAATAACTTTGACCCCATCTTTAAAGAATGTATAAGTATTCCCATAGATATTATGCATTACTTTCCTATCATACTGCCATGGTCTACCAAGAAGTAAATGACAAGCATCCATAGGAACATCATCACACCATATTTCATCTTTATACTTCTTGCCAATAGAAAATGAAACAAGGCAGCATTTGTTTACCTTGATCTCGTTATCTTTCTGAAGCCATGAAATCTTGTAAGGTTGATGATGCTTCTCTGTCTGAAGGCCAAGTTTATCAATAAGCTCCGTAGATAGCACATTTTCAAAGCTGCAACCATCAATAATAAAGTTGCACACCTTGCCATGAGAAGAACATCTGCTATGGAAGATATTTCTGCGAAGCCAATCATCTTCTCGTTCTTGCGCAATACTCAAACTCCTTTGAATAATAAAGAGATAATCACCTCGATTTGCATAAGTGACTTCCTCTTCATTAACAAATTCTGGATTATCGAAATTGATCAAGGCATCTGTCTCGATCTCTTCATCACTTTCGTAAAAGTCATCAAATATTGGTGGTTTTCCATGATCCTCAAAGAAGTCATGGTCTACCTCATCATTCTCCACCGATTCATTTTTATTAGCAGCATCATTATCATCATAATTGCCCAAAGGACTTTGATCTTCTACTTCTTCATGCATTCCACCTGCGAATTCTTTATTTTCCAGAATTACTAAATGTTGCTGGAGTTGTTGGAGCTGCCACATAAGATCTTCAACGATCAAACGTTTCTGGACTTGCTGAAGTTACCGCCTGAGATCTTTAATGATCAAATCACGTTCATCTCTTTGAGAAGGAGGCAATTGGGTAGTAGAAGCAGCCTTGTGAGTACGACCAGCCATTGAACCAAAAGCTCTGATACCAATATGATACCAGGCTGCTGGATTATAATAGATCAGGATAGGATCTTCAAGTTGATTATCAACTCAACCAATGGCTGGAACAAATAAAATGGAACCTAACAAACACTCTTTGAAAGGGATAACAAGCTCACCACCAAAGTAAACACCAATGGGATACAGATAATTCACCACCCAAGGATGTAAAACCAAGGATACAGGGCTTAAACTAACTCACCACTCTATGGAATCCACCAAGAGATATAGAATTAAGGAGAAATCAGTATAAACACTGAAATTTCACTCAAATTCGAATTCCAAACTTCACTCCTTGAATACACAACTTTAGAGCTTAAATAACTTGGAACAACCCTCCAAGCATAGGTAAAAGACAATAATTAAATGATTTCAACAATTACAGCTCAACTACTACTTTGACAACTCATTTATTAACTAAGACTCATTAGGTAATAAAGCACAACCAACTAAGCTAGAAATTCAAATTCCAACCAACTAAGCTAGAAAATTCAAATTCTAATGTGGACTTTAATGCATCATTCAATATGAACCAGCTATGAAGAGATAGTCATAAATTTCTGCAGACAACTCCAAATGACACATTGACAATGTGTTAGAAAGCTGACTTCAAGATCTTTTACAGCCATAAATCTTGACATTTAATTCTCAGCACAGCAATACCAGTTCGTTTACGAAATTACCCCTCATTTTGGTTCATGTGCACTCTTGACCATTGTAATAATTTGCACCCCTTGATGATCTATCATGAATTCCATGGATTGCAACACTCCTGTGTCAGTACCTGGTGGTAGGTAGTATAACCAATCTTTTGCCGAATCTGCTAATGAGAATGGGAAAGCTCTCAATTTACTTTGCTCTTCAGAAACGCCAGTTGGCTTCATACTTGAGCATACCACATGAAATTCTTTGAGGTGTTTGTTCGGATCCTCTCCTATAAAACCATGAAATGTAGGCAAGAGATGAATCAGTCAAGATTTAAGTTCAAAATCTATCTCAGAATTGGTGCTTATGCATAGCGGTTGTTGATCAATAATTGGAGCCGCTAACTCCTTAAGAGTCTGATCGTTTTCCATCGCCATTACTTCCGATTCTGATTTGATGGAACTGCAAGAAGATGGGAGGGAAGTATGTCGTGCAAGGTCAAATTCTGGAGGTGGAGTTGAAATTGACCGATTTAGCCTTAAATTCGAGGATTGGAGAAACTCTTTAATTCTCTTAAGTCGCTGATCCGCTTCTCCCTCGGACATAAAAGCCTAACACAAACAATCAGGAAATAACAATCAAGAATCAGTAGTAAAAACAGAATAACAAATTGATTAGAAAATCAATCCCCGGCAACGGCGCCAAAAACTTGATGCGTTCGAAACTAGCAAGTATACGAGTCGCACAAGTAATAAAGTGATGAGTGAGATATCGTTCCCACGAGGATTGATTCTAATTAAATTTGTTATTTTTCAGCAACAATGAACTAAATATGGGGGGTTTTGTTGAATGATTAATTAAACTGAATACGAAGGCAAATAAAGAATAACACAACACAATATTAAATGAATTGAAAATTCAATGAGAGACACTTGGTTAAGGGTTCTTTCTTTGCCACAAGATATGAATTTGTGAATTAACATAGAATTGTAATCCAATTACAGCATTGAAGTTATCAACCGTAGATAACAACAAGCTCTGTTATCCCAATCTTTCCTTACTTTGTTTTTAAATAAAACAAGCTCTTTATTTAATCTCTATCCATTAAACAACCTAGAACAAGCTCTCTGAGTTTAATTCAATGGAAGCATTACAATGAGAAAGATAGGTTGATCTAAGCAATAATCACACAAGTTCAGATTATTTAACCTAGGTTGTATTTTCCAATTGCAGTCTCTGATCACAATTTTGCTACTAATGATTGGGAATTCATGACAATTACGGATCAAGATTTCTAATCTAGCAATAGACAACAACAGATTATATTCAGTTGGCCATTCCAAATACAATCAGTAAGCAATCATAATCATTAGATATGGGAAAATACAAGCAACTTCAATTAGAGAATTGGATAACAATTTCTTACACAATCAACTCACAAAATCCATATCAAGGGCTTTGAAATCACCCTCAACCAATTCAGATTTAGTTACACATATTCAATCAGAACAACAAATACAATACAGAGAAATTCCAGAATTGAAAAGGAAAGAAAGAACTTAGCAAATTCTTTGAAAATCTTCTTTGTAGATGAATCTTCTTGGAATTGTAGTTCCTCCTCTTTCAAAATCTTCTTTCTCCTTCAAGAACTCCAAGGATGAGAGAAATCCAGAAATGCAGCCTCCTCCCACGTTTTCCCCTCTTCAAGTTATGAAAATAAAACCCATTTTTATCACAACTTTCGGTACACTACATAAATTCGTGAACCGTAAATTTCTCCAGAAAATAGACTTCGAGAGCTTTTCAATGGTATATAGCATGTTATCCGGTTAATTATATATCGATACAATCAACTCTGAGAAATTGGTTGACTAGCAGAGGTGAAAATGAATGGTTTTACTCCATTTTTGTGCAAGTTGCTCCAAAACTCCTACAAACATCAAAACCACACAAAAACATAAAAATACCAAGGAATATCGCAAAGAAACATGGACAAATTGATATGAAAATTGATATATCAATAGACACTTATCCCATCTTTGGACCTTTTGAGCCTTAATAGCCAACCTTGACTGAAATTGATCCCTAGTTACCCCTTTGAGCCTCTGTAAGCCTTTTTCTTTGTTAACTCACTAAAAGATTTCCTAACCTCAAATAAATTTGATCCAAACAGTTTATCCCTTACTTATGAGCATGTAGATCATTCACAATTAAATTTTGAGCTATGTTCTGGTTTTGGGGGTTAGAGGAGGTTGGGATGTGCCATAAGCAATGCAAGTGAGTTCTATTGTGTTTGTAAAAAAAAAAAGAAAAAAAAAGCCAATCTGTACTTATCGTCCACGTACTTACACATTGAGGACAATGTGTTGTTTAAGTGTGGGGGAGGGGAAGTGTAATAAAAAAAAAGAAAAAAAGAAAAAGAAAAGAGAACAAATGAAGAAGAATAAGAGATCTATACCCCTGTCTCTTATACACATCTAGATGTGTATAAGAGACAGGTGTAGTTTTCTTTTGTTTTCCGAAAAAAAAAAAAGATTGAGTGTTCTAAATAAGTTTGGGGGAGTAACCTGGTGAATTGAAATGAAGTTTTGTTATAGGCTTGAGCTCTACCTAGTCTTGAATGATTTATGTGTTTGTGGGTGATTTGAGCCAAATTATTATCCTTTATCATACCTTCACCCAAGCCAAACGTTACAAGCTTAATAAAGTCCGACTTGATCCTTAGTGTTGTGCATGTCTACATTAGTGGAGAGTGACTTGAAAAGCATGCCTATGGAGTTTATTTATACACACATCTTCAATATTAAATATGATTCATTTTTATGCATAAACTCAGCGGGGTTACAAGTGATTAGGTGAGAATGGCTCTACACACACACACTTGAGGAATTGAAGTGAAGCGAAACTAATATTTGAGATGAAATTGTTGATCAAGTGCATTATTTTGAAGTTTTCCTTGGGTTATAATTAAGTACAATCTTTGAGGCCTATTTGCAAGATAAATCATTTGTGTGTTTTAATTTTTTTTTGTTGATTCTGTTTCGGTTTAGTTTTATTTCATATTGTCGTAGTTGCTCGAGGACTAGCAAAGTCTAAATGTGGGGGAATTTGATAAGTGTCTATTTATATATCATTTTCATATCAATTCGTCCATGTTTCTTTGCTATATTCCTTGGTATTTTTATGTTTTTGTGTGGTTTTGATGTTTTTAGGAGTTTTGGAGCAACTTGCACAAAAATGGAGTAAAACCCTTCATTTTCACCTCTGCTAGTCAGTGATCTTCTCGGATTTAATTGTATTGATATACATGAACCCGATGACATGTTATATACCGTTGGAAAGCTCTCGAAGTCTATTTTCTGGAGAAATTTACGGTTTATAAATCCATTCAGTGTACCAAAAGTTCTAATCAAAACAGTGTGAGATGTATAGAAATATAATTCCACACATCACTGTAGCCTGTATAATACGGGGCACTGTAGCAAGTCACTGTAGCAGAGTATTTAAACACATTTTAGGGTTTTATTTTCATAACTTGAAGAGGGAAAAACGTGGTAGAGGCTGCAGCTCTGGAATTCTTTCATCTCTTGGAGTTCTTGAAGGAGAAAGGAAGCTTGGAAAGAGGAAGAACTACAATCCAAAGAGAATTACATCAAATTGCTAAGTTTTTCCCTTCCCTTTCATTTTCTGGAATGTCTCCATGTTGTATTGTATTTACCACGTTCTTAAACATGTGTAACTAAATCTGAATTGGTTGAGGTTGATTTCAAAGCCCCTGATATGGTTTTTGTAAGTTGATTGTGTAAGGAATTGTTATCCAATTCTCTAATTGAAGTTGCTTGTATTCTCCCATATTTAATGCTTATGATTGCTTGCTGATTGTATTTGAGTGGCCAACTGAATATATTCTGGATATTGTCTATTGCTAGACTAGAAATCTTGATCCGTAATTGTCTTGAATTTCTAATCATTAGTAGCAAAATTGTGATCAGAGATTGCAATTGGAGAATATAACCTAAGTTAAATAATCGAGCTTGTGTGTTTATTGCTTAGATCAACCTGTCTTTCTTTTCATAATGCATCCATTGAATTAAATTTAGAGAGCTTGTTCTATGTTGTTTAATGGATAGAGATTAAGTAAAGAGCCTATTTTATTTAACAACAAAGTAAGGAAAGATTGGGATAACAGAGCTTGTTGTTATCTACCGTTGATAATTTCAATGGTGTAATTGGATGACAATTCTATGATTAATTCGCAAATCCATATCTTGTGGCAGAGAATGATCCCTTAACCAGATTTCTTTCATTGTGTAATTCTCAATTAATTTAACTTTGCATTGTGTTATTCTTTATTTACATTAATATTTCATTTAGTTAATCGATCAACAAACCCCCCCCATTTATCTATTGTTGCTGTAAAATAACAAATTCAATTAGAATCAATCCTCGTGGGAACGATATCTTACTCATCACTTTATTACTTTTGCGACTAGTATACTTGCTAGTTTTCGACGCAGTCATTAATCTCGAATTGTCATCTAATTACAGCATTGAAGTTTATCAACCGTAGATAATAACAAGCTCTATTACCCCAATCTTTCCTTACTTTGTTGTTAAATAAAACAAGCTCTTTATTTAATCTCTATCCATTAAACAACCTAAACAAGCTCTCTAAGTTTAATTCAATGGAAGCATTACGATGAGAAAGATAGGTTGATCTAAGCAATAATCACACAAGTTCAGATTATTTAACCTAGGTTGTATTTTCCAATTGCAATCTCTGATCACAATTTTGCTACTAATGATTGGAAATTCATGACAATTACGGATCAAGATTTCTAATCTAGCAATAGACAACAACAGATTATATTCAGTTGGCCATTCCAAATACAATCAGTAAGCAATCATAAGCATTAGATATGGGAAAATACAAGCAACTTCAATTAGAGAATTGGATAACAATTTCTTACACAATCAACTCACAAAATCCATATCAAGGGCTTTGAAATCACCCTCAACCAATTCAGATTTAGTTACACATATTCAATCAGAATAACAAATACAATACAGAGAAATTCCAGAATTGAAAAGGAAAGACAGAACTTAGCAAATTCTTTGAAAATCTTCTTTGTAGATGAATCTTCTTGGAATTGTAGTTCCTCCTCTTTCAAAATCTTCTTTCTCCTTCAAGAACTCCAAGGGATGAGAGAAATCCAGAATGCAGCCTCCTCCCACGTTTTCCCCTCTTCAAGTTATCAAAATAAAACCCTAAAATGTGTTTAAATACTCTGCTACAGTAACCTGCTACAGTGTCCCGTATTATACATGCTACAGTGATTTGTGGAATTACATTTCTATACCTCTCACACTGTTTTGATTACAACTTTTGGTACACTGAATGGATTTATAAACCGTAAATTTCCCCAGAAAATAGACTTCGAGAGCTTTCCAACGGTATATAATATGTCATCGGGTTCATTGTATATCAATACAATTAAATCCGAGAAGATTGTTGACTAGCAGAGGTGAAAATGAAGGGTTTTACTCCATTTTTGTGCAAGTTGCTCCAAAACTCCTACAAACATCAAAACCACACAAAAACATAAAAATACCAACGAATATATCAAAGAAACATGGACGAATTGATATAAAAGTAATACATAAATAGACACCTATCAAATTCCCCCCACTTAGACTTTGCTAGTCCTCGAGCAACTAAAATGATACGAAACAAAACTAAATCGAAACAGAATCAAAGAAAAATTAAAACACACACAAATGCTTCAACTTGCAAATAGGCCTCAAAGATTGTACTTAATTATAACCCAATGAAAACTTCAAAATAATGCACTTGATCAAGAATTTCATCTCAAAGATTTGTTTCGCTTCACTTCAATTCCTCAAGTGTGTGTGTGTAGAGCCATTCTCACCTAATCACTTGTAACCCGAATGAGTTTATGCATACAAATGAATCATATTTAATATTGAAGATGTGTGTATAAATGAACTCCATAGGCTTGCTTTTCAAGTCACTCTCCACTAATGTAGACATGCACAACACCAAGGATCAAGTAGGACTTTATTAAGCTTGTAACGTTTGGCTTGGGTGAGGTATGATCAAGGATAATAATTTGGCTCAAATCACCCACAAACACATAAATCATTCAAGATTATGTAGAGCTCAACCCTATAACATAACTTTATTTTAATTCACCAGGTTACTCCCCCAAACTTATTTAAAACACTCAATCTTCTTTTTTTTTTTTTTTGGCAGAAAACTACACCCCCACACTTTGTTGTTTCATTCTTTTTAATAACACTTAAGGGTGTAGATCTCTTATTATTCTTCTTTTGTTCTCTTTTTTTTTTCTTTTTTCCTTTTTTTTTAATTACACTTCCCCTCCCCCACACTTAAACAACACATTGTCCTCAATGTGTAAGTACGTGGACGATAAGTACAGATTGGCTTTTGTTTTCTTTTTTTTTTTTTACAAACACAATAGGACTCACTTGCATTGCTCATGACACATCCCACCTCCTCTAACTTCCCAAAACCAAAACATAGCTCAGAATTTAATTGTGAATGATCTACATGTTCATAGGTAAGGGATAAACTGTTTGGAACAAATTCATTTGAGGTTAGGAAATCTTTTAGTGAGTTAACAAAGAAAAAGGCTTACCGAGGCTCAAAGGGGTAACTAGGGATCAATTTCAGTCAAGGTTGGCTATTAAGGCTCAAACGGTCCAAAGATGGCCTAATCATTTCCCCAATGTTGCACAGTCTAGGATTTCGCCTCGAGTGACCATCAAACAAGTTCTAGAATTCATTGAAATCTGAAGAAACATTTAAATTACATAAACTTTCTCTAAGTGAACAAATAACTCAGTGACAACAGCTCAGTGCTCAATGTTGCGCAAGGAATCAAAAGCAAAGCGAAAACCAATAAACATTTCAAGCACACAAATCAATGCATCATTTATCATTTTCCAAAAGTTATTCTTAATTCAATCATTATCTTATCATCGACCCACAAAATGCAAGAAAAGAGGTACGTGGCGTTGTTACACCTAAGTCAAGATTGTATATTTCAACAATCCTTAGGACCAGTAGCCCGCAGACCTAAGGTTTCCAGCCTATATACCTTTATTATGAAAGAACAAAACAAGAAACAAGACACTTCAAACAACATGAAATAAACAAACTACAGATTTATTGAGAGAGAATGCGTTTCAAGAGTTAAGAAAACCCCATATTCTGCCATTCTCATGTTTTTCCACAATTGTTTTTTTTTTATCGAAACTGATAAAGATAAAAACACATAACAACTCTAAATTACGCAAAACTAAACTCACTCATAAAATAACAAAGTTCAGCAAGTCAGCAAACAAAAACAAGTTAGTTAGAATGGGTCTAAAAGTTTAGAAGTTAGCCTCCTTATTCAGCCATTATGGATTGAAGAGATCCAGAATGCATTTCAAGAGAACTTGAACTTTTTAAGCTACCACTCTAAAAATCGAGATTAGAAAATATTACTGGGACGAAAGAAATAACCTGAAAAAGCTCAAAAAAATGACATGAAAAATCTCAAATAAACACACTAAAAAGAAAGCAAACAAAAACGAAGCAAACCAGCAATAGAGATTACAGATGGAGGGTTAAATCCAGTTGACGCCTTTTGTTGCCTTCTCCAAACCAATTTATCCGAGCCATTGTTGAATCAGGCGAATAGACGAATTCTTGTAATTTGTCAATTAACTCCCCTGCAGTTGAAGCTGTAACCAGGATTTGCCTCGCTGACTGTGAGATGAAGTTTTTTTCTACTGCTTGATCAAGAAAAGACAACAAACCATCAAAAAAAATTATTGACATTTAACAAACCAATGGGTTTCCGATGGATGTTTAGCTGTGCCCAAGAGGTGATTTGAAATATCTCCTCTAATGTACCATAACCACCGGACAAAGCTATAAATGCATCAGATTTAATGACCATATGTGCAATACGCTCATGCATTCTAGAGACCTGTAACTCTTTCCCCATTGTGTTGCCTATGATATCTCCCACAGCTAATGGTTTAGGGATAATGCCGAGAACTTTACTTCCTCCCAAGGATGCAGTTGTCGACACACACCCCATTAACCCAAGACTACCCCCTCCATAAATCAAATGAATACCCCTCTCAGCTAATTTCCTACCAAGATCAAGAGCTGCTGTTGTAAACTCTCCATCTTTACCAAATTTCGATCCACAAAATACGCATATATTTTGGAATCGCCGAATTGGTGTTTTCTCCATTTCTACAAGTGCTCTAAACTTGTGTAAGACAATGATGCACGTTAGGTATTATGCGATTTAAGTGCAAGACAGGTTATAAAATGACATTTGAAAATATGCAGATTTCGGTGGGGGTTATTCGATGCAGATTTATTGCCCCAAGATTTGAAAAAATGAGATATGCTTTCGGCGGGGTTTGACAAAACCTACACACTTGTCTCCCACGTGAAGCATGAAAAATGGAAATACACTTTCGGTGGGATTTGACAAAACCACCGCACTTGTCTCCCACGTGAAGCATGAAAAGTAGAGATATACTTTCGGCGGAGGTTGACAAAGCCTCCACACTCGTCTCCACATGTGCTTATGACATGGGGTAGTCATATGGTTTGTCAAAAAGAAAACTTGAAATTAAACAAACAAAATCATCAAACAACAACAACACAAAAACAACATTGATAATC
>SNVD02001469.1:0-14809 GCA_013180625.2 Boswellia sacra
CTTTTTGATGCTTGTGATTGACCTAAAAATAAAACAAAATCTCTTTTTAGGTCACCATACACTTGTAAAACATTTCCCATTTTTGGCTCTATTTCTATATTTACTTTGACAAACAATTTATAACAACAATTGTCTATTTCCAAAAATTCACACAATTGGGTAGACATTATTTACACTCATATATCATGTCTCCTTAAAACTTTTAGAGCCAATTGGGGTCATTTGGTCACTCAAAATAATCAAATTCGTTACCTCAACGATTCTGCCATTGCATTCGTTTCACTGAACAGTACAGACTTAAAAATTTGTAGGAATTTCAATCCTACTCAATTAGCTGTAAAAATTTACAGGGTGGTACATAACACATATATATACCTCCATACCAAAAATCATAGCTTTTCAAGGTGTTTAACCCATTCAAATCCAATTATTTCTAACTACCCTATTTTGGAAACTAAAAATTCCAGTTTTAGCAAGCCAACTTTAAAAATCTATAACAATTCACACAGAGCTTCAATCTCAGTGAAAATTTACAATCTCATATATGACACGTAAAAAGACTTGCATACAAAAATTCAGGTAATTCACTACAAATCACCTACTTCGAATTTTTGAGTGAATCCAATTGCTATACACTCCTAGACATGTCTATTTTCATCCATAAAAATTTCAGAACAAGAAAATGTCCGACTGATTTTTGGTAATTTTCGGAACATGCACTGCTCAGTGTAAAAAAAATTACAGGATTTGAACTAAACTCTCAATTCTAGCTTATATCTTCATCCTCTTGCTTAGATGCATTCAAAACTCATTCAAATTCATGTTTCCACACAAATTTCCAGCAGCACAAACAACAATTCACATACTCACATCACAACTGATAAGTGTCTAATTATATATCATTTTCATATCAATTCGTCCATGTTTCTTTGCTATATTCCTTGGTATTTTTATGTTTTTTGTGGTTTTGATATTTGTAGGAGTGTTGGAGCAACTTGCACAAAAATTAAGTAAAACCCTTCATTTTCACCTCTGCTAGTCAACCATATTCTCGGATTTAATTGTATTGATATACAATAAACTCGATGACATATTATATACCGTTGGAAAGCTCTCGAAGTCTATTTTCTAGAGAAATTTACGGTTTATAAATCCATTCAGTGTACCAAAAGTTGTAATCAAAACAGTGTGAGAAGTATAGAAATGTAATTCCACAAATCACTGTAGCATGTATAATACGGGACACTGTAGCAAGTTACTGTAGCAGAGTATTTAAACACCTTTTAAGGTTTTATTTTCATAACTTGAAGAGGGGAGAACGTGGTGGAGGCTTCAGCTCTGGAATTCTTTCATCTCTTGGAGTTCTTGAAGGAGAAAGGAAGCGTGGAAAGAGGAAGACCTACAATCCAAAGAGAATTACATCAAATTTGCTAAGTTTTTCCCTTCCCTTTCATTTTCTGAAATTTCTCCATGTTGTATTGTATTTACCACGTTCTTAAACATGTGTAACTGAATCTGAATTGTTTGAGGGTGATTTCAAAGCCCCTGATATGGGTTTTGTAAGTTGATTGTGCAAGAAGTTGTTATCCAATTCTCTAATTGAATTTGCTTGTATTTTCCTATATCTAATGATTATTATTGCTTGCTGGATTGTATTTCGAATGGCCAACTGAATATAATCTGGTTGTTGTCTATTGCTAGACTAGAAATCTTGATCTGTAATTGTCTTGAATTTCTAATACTTAGTAGCAAAATTGTGATCAGAGATTGCAATTGGAGAATACAACCTAAGTTAAATAATCCGAGCTTGTGTGTTATTGCTTAGATCAACCTATCTTTCTTATCGTAATGCATCCATTGAATTAAATTTAGAGAGCTTGTTCTAGGTTGTTTAATGGATAGAGATTAAATAAAGAGCTTGTTTTATTTAACAACAAAGTAAGGAACGATTGGGATAACAGAGCTTGTTGTTATCTACGGTTGATAACTTCAATGCTGTAATTGGATTACAATTCTATGTTAATTCACAAATTCATATCTTGTGGCAGAGAATGAACCCTTAACCATGTTACTCTCATTGATTTTTCACTATATTTTACTTTGTGTTGTTTTATTGTGCATTTACATTAATATTTCATTTAGTTAATCCATCAACAAAACCCCCCCATTTATTCTATTGTTGCTTTTGAATAACAAATTCAATTAGAATCAATCCTCGTGGGAACGATATCTACTTATCACTTTATTACTTGTGCGACTAGTATACTTTTTAGTTTTGAACGCATCAAGTTTTTGGCGCCGTTGCCGGAGATTGATTTTCTAATCAATTTGTTATTCTGTTTTTACTACTAATTCTTGATTGTTATTTCCTGATTGTTTGTGTTTAGGCTTTTATATCCGAGGGAGAAGCGGATCAACGACTTAAGAGAATTAAAGAGTTTCTCCAATCCTCGAATTTAAGGCTAAATCGATCAATTTCAACTCCACCTCCAGAATTTGACCTTGCACGACATACTTCCCTCCCATCTTCTTACAGTTCAATCAAATCTGAATCAGAAGCAATGGCGATGGAAAACGATCAGACTCTTAAGGAGTTAGCGGCTCCAATTATTGATCAACAACCGCTATGCATAAGCACCAATTTTTGAGATAGATTTTGAACTTAAATCTGGACTGATTCATCTCTTGCCTACATTTCATGGTTTTGCAGGAAAGGATCCGAACAAACACCTCAAAGAATTTCATGTGGTATGCTCAAGGATGAAGCCAACCGGCGTTTCTGAAGAGCAAATTAAATTGAGAGCTTTCCCATTCTCATTAGCAGATTCGGCAAAAGATTTGCTATACTATCTACCACCAGGTACCATTACCACTTGGAATGAGATGAGTAAACTCTTTTTGGAGAAATACTTTCCAGCCTCGAAAGTTACAAATATTAGAAAAGATATTAGTGGCATTCGACAACACAATGGAGAATCTCTTCATGAATATTGGGAGAGATTTAAAAGGTTATGTGCCAGCTGTCCAAACCACCAAATTAGTGATGGACTTCTAATTCAATATTTCTATGAGGGTCTCTTACCAATGGAAAGGATTATCATTGATGCTGCTAGTGGTGGAGCACTAATTAATAAAACACCGAATGTTGCAAGACGTTTGATTAATGACATGGCAACGAACTCCCAACAATTCAGCAGTCAATTTGAGCCACAACTACCAAAAAGAGTAAATGAGGTAAGTACTTCAAATATTGAACAACAACTTTGTGAACTTACATCTCTTGTAAAAAAAATGGCTATAGGACATTTGCAGCAATCTTATGCATGTGGAGTATGTTCTGCCATGGACCATCCAACCGACATGTGTCCAACTTTGCAAGAAGGAGATATAGAACAAGCCAATGCCATGGGTGGATTTCCAGGACAACAAAGGCAAAGGTATGACCATTTCTCCAACACTTACAATGCTGGATGGAGAGATCACCCTAATTTAAGATATGGGAATCATCAACCAATTGCCCCAAATGCCATACCAAATCGACCACCAGGTTTCAATCAACCAAGGGTGTAGCAACCATTTCAAGCACAACCACAACTAGCACCACAACCGGCTCCACAAAATTCAGGTATGTCTCTCCAGGATATTGTTAAAGCACTTGCCACTAACATAATGCAGTTTCAGTAGGAAACTAGGGCAAGTATCCAAAACCTAGAAAATCAAATGGGACAATTGGCCACTAACATGTGCAAATTTGAGAGTCAAAACTCAGGAAAATTACCTTTTCAGCTGGTGATCAATCCAAGAGAGAATGCTAGTGCTGTAACTTTGAGAAGTGGGAAGCAATTAGAGATTCCCCCAAAGAAATCACAAACTGATGAAGGGGATGACACCACTTCCACCATGAATAAAACATCATCTTCTAAGGTAAATCCTAAAACTCATATTCCTTCATATGTTACTCCCCCACCTTTTCCTAGCAGATTTGCAAAAACAAAGAAGGAGGAACAAGAACAGGAAATCCTGGAAACTTTTTGCAAGATCGAGGTAAATATACCACTTCTGGATGCTATCAAGCAAGTACCTCGTTATACAAAATTTCTGAAGGAGTTATGCACCAATAAGAGAAATTTGAAAGGAAATGAGAAGGTAAGTGTGGGGGAAAATGTTTCAGCTGTATTACAACGAAAAATTCCTCCGAAATTCAAAGATCCAGGTACGTTCACCATTCCATGCACCATTGGTAATACCAAGTTTGAAAGAGCTATGTTAGATTTAGGAGCATCTATTAATGTCATGCCATATTCTATTTATGCTTCTTTGAATCTTGACCCCTTGCGAAAACTGTTATTGGAGGGGGTATTCACTTGCTGATCCGGTTCTAATCATTCCAGGGAGTTGTGCAAGATGTGCTTGTGCAGGTGGAATCAATTGGTGATTTCCAGCAGACTTTTATGTTCTTGAAATGAGGATGGACATCTCCCATCCAACACTGATTCTTTTGGGAGGCATTCTTTAAACCTGCCCGAACCAAGATGATTGTTCATGATGGCACTCTCACCATGGAATTCGATGGCGAGGTGATTCGTTTCAATATTTTTGAGACAATGAGGTACCCTAGTGAATGAGGTACCCTAGTGACTTGCATTCTGTTTTTGCAGTTGATGTTATTGATTCTTTGGCACAACAACTTTTTGAGTTAACTCGCAAGGATGGCTTGGAAGTAGCCATTAGTGAGCACATAGGGACAGAAAATTCCAGAAAACCGAGAAGGCTGATACAAGTGTCTAAAGAAGTGGAAGAAGCTGTGGCAAGCTTGGATGAGACTATAGTTATCACCACAAATAGGTATGATGTTTCGTACATTGAATTGCCTTTATCTAATGAGAAACTTCTACCTTCCGTGATGAAAGCACCTACCTTGGAGCTTAAGCCTCTTCCAGATCATTTGAAGCATGTATTCCTTGCTGAGAAAGATACCTTGCCGGTCATAATAGCAAAGGGTCTTGCACCACTACAAGAAGAGAAACTCATCCGAGTGCTTCGAGATCACAAAACAGCCATTGGGTGGACAATCGTTGACATCAAAGGTATTAGTCCAGCCGTATGCATGCACCGCATCTTGTTAGAAGATGGATCCAAGCCCACTAGAGAAGAACAGCGGAGGTTGAATCCTCCAATGATGGAAGTTGTCAAGAAAGAAATCCTGAAAATGTTAGATGTGGGTGTGATTTATCCAATTTCGGACAGGCAAGTGGGTGAAATCCAATCCAAGTTGTTCCGAAGAAGAAATCTGGGTTAAGGTGGTTAAGAATGACAAAATGAGCTAGTTCCCACTCGTATCCAAACCGGCTGGCGAGTTTGTATTGATTATCGGAAGCTCAAGTCAGCAACTCGCAAGGATCACTTTCCTTTGCCATTCATTGATCAAATGCTAGAGAGGTTAGCAGGTCATTCTCACTATTGTTTTCTTGATGGCTATTCAAGATATAATCAGATTGTCATTGCCCCTGAGGATCAAGAGAAAACTACATTCACATGCCCATTCGGTACATTTGCCTATCGACGCATGCCATTCGGTCTTTGCAATGCCCCCGCCACTTTCCAAAGGTGTATGGTAAGTATTTTCTCTGATTATGTTGAGAACATTATTGAGGTATTTATGGATTACTTTAGTGTTTTTGGTGATTCTTTTGATAAATGCCTTGACAACCTTACCCTTATACTTCAAAGATGTATAGAAACTAACCATGTTCTGAATTGGGAGAAATGTCATTTTATGGTAGATCAAGGTATAGTTTTGGGACATGTTATTTCTGCTAAGGGTATAGAGGTGGATAAATCCAAGATAGATCTTATATGTTCCTTACCAACTCCCACAAGTATGCGGGATATTCGTTCGTTTCTTGGTCATGCAGGTTTTTATCGTAGATTCATCAAAGATGTCTCGAAGATAGCATTGCCCCTATGCAGATTATTACAGAATGATGTGGCCTTTGAATTGATGAGAAGTGCAAAGAGGCATTTGAGAAAACTGAAGGAAACTCTTGACTTTCAGTCCAGTAACTCTTAATCTTTGAATTGGGATCAATCCCTTCGAGATATGTGCGATGCAAGTGCTACGCGTGGGTGCCGTTTTGGGTCAACGAATTGGCAGAATTCCACATGCCATTTACTATGCATCTTGAACTTTAAATGATGCTCAGCTTAATTATTCTACCACTGAGAAAGAGCAGCTAGCGGTTATTTTTGCTTTAGAAAGTTTCGATCTTATTTGATTGGTACTAAAGTAACCGTTTATTCTGATCATGCAGCTTTGAGGTACTTGCTCACAAAGAAAGATGCAAAACCAAGTCTTATTAGGTGGATACTCCTTTTACAGGAATTTGACTTGGAGATCAAAGATAAGAAGGGACGTGAAAACTTAGTTGCAGACCATCTCAGTCGTATTGTCCATGACGAGGATGTACTGCCATTACAAGAAAGTTTTCCGATGAACAATTGTTGTCTCTAAATGTAGTAGCCCCTTGGTATGCAGATATTGTCACCTACTTAGTTACCAAGAAGCTACCACATGACTTGACTCGAGCTCAAAGAGACAAGATCAAGAACATTGCCAAGTATTACATATGGGATGATCCGTACTTATGGAAGCATTGTTCCTGAACCACGTGATAAGAAGGTGCGTTTCTGAATCTGAAAATTTAATCTCAATTTTTAAAACCTTCTTATTCTTATGCATGTGGAGGTCACTTCGGACCCAAAGAACAGCCCTAAAGTTTCTTGATTGTGGATTCTACTGGCACATCATTTTCAAAGATGCATATCATATATACATATCCAAAGCTTGTGACTTGTTGTCAAAGGTAACAGGTAATTTAAGTGCCAAACATCAAATGCCCCAAACCCCTATACTTATTGTCGAGATTTTTGATGTGTGGGGTATTGATTTCATGGGTCCTTTTCCTTCATCATTTGGTAATGTTTACATTATACTTGCTGTGGATTATGTTTCTAAATGGGTAGAAGCAAAAGCTACTAGAACTAATGATTCTAAAGTTGTTGTAGATTTTGTGAAATCTAACATTTTTGCGAGATTTGGAACACCAAGAGCCATGATTAGCGATAGAGGGACACACTTCTGTAATAGATCCTTTGAAGCCTTGCTCAAGAAATACAACATCACTCACAAGGTGTCTACTGCATAT
The DNA here is from genome assembly GCA_013180625.2 of Boswellia sacra. Classification (NCBI taxonomy): domain Eukaryota; kingdom Viridiplantae; phylum Streptophyta; class Magnoliopsida; order Sapindales; family Burseraceae; genus Boswellia; species Boswellia sacra. The sequence continues at coordinate 7,206 of SNVD02001469.1, forward strand.
CATCCACAAACTAGTGTTAAGTTGAAGTTTCAAATCGAGAAGTCAAATCCATTCTCGAGAAGACAGTGAATCCGAACCGAAAAGATTGGAGCCTACGATTGAATGATGCACTTTGGGCATAACGAACTGCTTACAAGACACCTATTGGTATGTCTCCGTATAGGTTAGTCTATGGTAAGCCATGTCACCTTCCAGTAGAGCTCGAACACAAAGCATGGTGGGCAGTAAAGCTTTGTAACATGGAGATGGATGCTGCTGGTGAACAAAGGAAGCTTCAACTGCAAGAATTGGAAGAACTTAGAAATGATGCCTATGAGAATTCCAGAATTTACAAGGAGAGAACTAAGGCATTTCATGATAAAATGATCTCTAGGAAGACTTTTGAAGTGGGACAGAAAGTTCTTTTATTTCATTCTCGCCTCAAGTTATTTCCAGGTAAATTACGATCTCGATGGATTGGACCTTTTGTTATTACTAATGTTTTTCCTCATGGTGCAATGGAAATCAAGAGCTTAAAAACGGACAAAGTGTTCAAGGTGAATGGGCACAGGTTGAAGCCTTACTATGAGAATTTAGTGATGCAGGACATCGAGGAGGTACCTCTCTACGAGCCAGCTTATCTTGATGGGTGATGGCAAGTAATGTCAGGCTGAGGACGTTAAACCAAGCGCTTATTGGGAGGCAACCCAATGTTTTTGAAACATAAATAAAAAGAGACAAAGAAAAGAAGGTAGTATTGATCAATTTTTGTGTTTCGAGGAGATTCCTCTCATTGGCTATTATAATTGATCAGGTTTTATCTCTCTTTGCCATTTGTCTCATTTGCTTTGTTGTTTGTTTTTGACTTTCATTTGCTCTTGTGTTTTTATTTCTTTAATGTGTCTCTATTTTCTTTTCTTTTCTTTTCTTTTCTTGTGTTTAATTTGATTATTCTGTGCTTCGATTTCAGTTGTGCAACAGCTTGAGGAAACATTCAAACGGGAGTTGAAGCCATTGTTCGAAGGTTTGAAACGTGCATATCTGGGAGAAGACCAAACTCAATCGCATTATCGGTAATATCTCTCCTTTTCTTCTCTTCAATGGATGCTGATATCTTTCTATCGAACCTTCGTAATTATTTCCCTTCACTTCCTCAAAATGCTGTGTTTAAAATTTATAAAGTACGGATGACTAGACTTTGGGCGTTGATGCTCCTAAATGTGCCTGCTGATATCCGATGGCTTATCGAAGCCAAGGTGATATTGTCCGGTGAGCCGGACATTAATCTCGCAAAATACATGCCTGGTCTAGGAAAGAGCTCCTACGCCAAGAGGCGAAGAGCGAAAAGGTTACAAGTATGTTATAAATGTGCTAGATGGAATTGTAACCAGACTTGTCGTTCATTAGGTTTTGCGTCCAGGAATAGAGAAGATAAACTTTCATTTATTAAGAATGGTTTGAGTAATGAGTCGCTGGATAATGGTTTGTGAACTCTCGAGTCACATTCTTGTGGACTTGTTCAGCGTGAATTGCTTAATCTATGGACACAATTTCGTGATGAATTGCATTGTTATAGTCTAGGGAATCTGACTAAAAACGACCCTGTTTGCCAGTTTATAAGAAAACTGGATGGGAAGCAATCCCCGACTCATAGAAGGCGTTTCAGCCGTTACTGGACGTAAAACCAGAGGAAGATGTGAGCCACAATCACAACTACTTGTATATTTGAATGTGTGTTGTTGTTGTCGAATTTATTTTCTTGTTTCGTTTGATCTGATTATCAATGTTGTTTTTGTGTTGTTGTTGTTTGTTGATTTTGTTTGTTTTAATTTCAAGTTTTCTTTTTGACAAACCATATGACTACCCCATGTCATACACACACGTGGAGACGATGTGGAGGTTTTGTCAACCTTCGCCGAAAGTATATCTCTACTTTTTATGCTTCACGTGGGAGATAAGTGTGGCGGTTTTGTCAAACGCCACCGAAAGTGTATTTCCATTTTTCATGCTTCACGTGGGAGACAAGTGTGTAGGTTTTGTCAAACCTCGCCGAAAGCATATCTCATTTTTTCAAATCTTGGGGCGATAAATCTGCATTGAGCAACCCCCACCGAAAGTATGTCCCCATGTGTCAAAATTTGAGAGTTTTATGGGTGTATATATACATTCTGCATATTTTCATATGTCATTCCATAACCTGTCTTGCAATTGAAAAGCATATAATCTAACGTGTCTTACACAAGATTAGAGCACTTGTAGAAATGGAGAAAACACCAATTCGGCGATTCCGCAATATATGTGTATTTTACGGATCGCAATTTGGTAAAGATGGAGAGTTTACCACAGCAGCTCTTGATCTTGGTAGGACATTAGCTGCGAGGGGTATTAATTTGATTGATGGAGGGGGTAGTCTTGGGTTAATGGGGTGTGTGTCGACAGCTGCATCCTTAGGAGGAAGCAAAGTTCTCGGCATTATCCCTAAACCATTAGCTGTACGAGAGATCGTAGGCAACACCATGGGGGAAGAGTTACAGGTTTCTAGTATGCATGAGCGTATTGCACATATGGTCATTAAATCTGATGCATTTATAGCTTTGCCCGGTGGTTATGGTACATTAGAGGAGATATTCAAATCACCTCTTGGGCACAGCTAAACATCCATCGGAAACCCATTGGTTTGTTAAATGTCAATAATTTTTTTGATGGTTTGTTTTCTTTTCTTGATCAAGCAGTAGAAAAAAACTTCATCTCACAGTCGGCGAGGCAAATCCTGGTTACAGCTTCAACTGCAGGGGAGTTAATTGACAAATTACAAGCATTTGTCTATTCGCCTGATCCAGCAATAGCTCGGATAGATTGGTTTGGAGAAGGCAATAAGAGGCGTAAACTGGATTTAACACTCCATCTGTAATCTCTATTTGCTGGTTTGCTCGTTTTTGTTTGTTTTCTTTTTATTGTGTTTATTTGAAGTTTTTCATGTTATTTATTTTGAGATTTTTCAGGTTGTTTCTTTCCTCCCAGGTAATATTTTCTAATCTTGTTTTTAGAGTGGTGGCTTAAAAAGTTTAAGTCCTCTTGAAACGCATTATGGATCTCTTTAATTTATAATGGCTGAATAAGGAGGCTAACTTCTAAACTTTTTAGACCCATTCTAACTGACTTGTTTTTGTTTGCTGGCTTGTTGGACTTTGTTATTTTATGAGTAAATTTAGTTTTGTGTAATTTAGAGTTGTTATGTGTTTTTGTCTTTATCATTTTCGATTCGAAAAAAAAAACATTGTGGAAAAACCTGAGAATGGCAGAATATGGGGTTTCCTTAACTCTTGAAACACATTCTCTCTAAATAAATCTGTAGTTTGTTTATTTCATATTGTTTGAAGTGTCTTGTTTTGTTCTTTCATAATAAAGGTATATAGGCTGGAAACCTTAAGTCTGCGGGCTACTGGTCCTAAGGATTGTTGAAATATACAATCTTGACTCAGGTGTAACACCGCAACGTACCTCTTTTCTTGCATTTTGTGGGTCGATGATAAGATAATGATTGAATTAAGAATAACTCTTGGAAAATGATAAATGATGCATGGATCTGTGTGCTTGAAATGTTTATTGGTTTTCGCTTTGCTTTTGATTCCTTGCTCAACATTGAGCACTTAGCTATTATCACTGAGTTATTTGTTCACTTAGAGAAAGTTTATGTAATTTAAATGTTTCTTCAGATTTCAATGAATTCTAGAACTTGTTTGATGGTCACTCGAGGCGAAATCCTAGCCTGTGCAACATTGGGGAAATGATTTAGGCCATCTTTGGACCGTTTGAGCCTTATAAGCCAACCTTGACAGAAATTGATCCCTAGTTACCCCTTTGAGCCGCTGTAAGCCTTTTTCTTTGTTAACTCACTAAAAGATTTCCTAACCTCAAATGAATTTGTTCCAAACAATTTATCCCTTACCTATGATCATGTAGATCATTCACAATTAAATTCTGAGCTATGTTCTGGTTTTGGGAAGTTAGAGGAGGTTGGGATGTGTCATGAGCAATGCAAGTGAGTTCTATTATGTTTATAAAAAAAAGAAAAAAAGAAAAAAAAAGCCAATCTGTCCTTATCGTCCACGTACTTACACATTGAGGACAATGTGTTGTTTAAGTGTGGGGGAGGGGAAGTGTAATATAAGAAAAAAAAGAAAAAAAAAAGAGAGAACAAAAGAAGAAGAATAAGAGATCTATACCCTTAGTGTTCTTAAAAAGAATGAAACAACAAAGTGTGGGGGTGTAGTTTTCTTTTGTTTTCTGCAAAAAAAAAAAAAAAAAGAAGATTGAGTGTTCTAAATAAGTTTGGGGGAGTAACCTGGTGAATTGAAATGAAGTTGTGTTGTCGGGTTGAGTTCTACATAGTATTGAATGATTTATATGTTTGTGGGTGATTTGAGCCAAATTATTATCCTTTATCATACCTTCACCCAAGCCAAACGTTACAAGCTTAATAAAGTCCTACTTGATCCTTGGTGTTGTGCATGTCTACATTAGTGGAGAGTGACTTGAAAAGCAGGCCTATGGAGTTCATTGATACACACATCTTTAATATTAGATATGATTCATTTTTATGCATAAACTCATCTGGGTTACAAGTGATTAGGTGAGAATGGCTCTACACACACACACCTGAGGAATTGAAGTGAAGCGAAACTAATCTTTGAGATGAAATTCTTGATCAAGTGCATTATTTTGAAGTTTTCCTTGGGTTATAATTAAGTACAATCTTTGAGGCCTATTTACAAGATGAAGCATTTGTGTGTCTTAATTTTTTGTTGATTCTGTTTCGGTTTAGTTTTATTTCATATTGTCGTAGTTGCTCGAGGACTAGCAAAGTCTAAGTGTGGGGGACTTTGATAAGTGTCTTTTTATATATCATTTTCATATCAATTCGTCCATGTTTCTTTGCTATATTCCTTGGTATGTTTATGTTTTTGTGTGGTTTTGATGTTTGTAGGAGTTTTGGAGCAACTTGCACAAAAATGGAGTAAAACCCTTCATTTTCACCTCTGCTAGTCAACCATCTTCTCGGATTTAATTGTATTGATATACAATGAACCCTATGACATATCATATACCGTTGAAAAGCTCTCGAAGTCTACTTTTTGGAGAAATTTACGGTTTATGAATCCATTCAGTGTACCAAAAGTTGTAATCAAAACAGTGTAAGAAGTGTAGAAATGTAATTCCACAAGCACTGTAGCATATATAATACGGGACACTGTAGCAAGTTACTGTAGCAGAGTATTTAAACACATTTTAGGGTTTTATTTCATAACTTGAGGAGGGGAGAACGTGGAGGAGGCTGCATCTTTGGATTTCTCTCATCTCTTGGAGTTCTTGAAGGAGATTGAAGGCTTGGAAATAGGAAAAACTACAAATCCTAAGAGATTTCATCAAATTTGCTAAGTTTTCCATTTCCCTTTCATTTTCTGGAATGTCTCCATATTGTATTGTATTTGTATTCTATCTGAATATGTGTAACTAAATCTTAATTGGTTGAGGGTGATTTCAAAGCCCTTGATATGGTTTTTATGAATTGATTGTGCAAGCAATTGTTATCCAATTCTCTAATTGAAGTTGCTTATATTTTCCCATGTTTAATGCTTATGATTGCTTGCTGGATTGTATTTGGGTGGCCAACTGAATATAATCTGGATATTGTCTAGTGCTAGACTAGAAATCTTGATCCGTAATTGTCTTGAATTTCTAATCATTAGTAGCAAAATTGTGATCAGAGATTGCAATTGGAGAATACAACCTAAGTTAAATAATCCGAGCTTGTGTGTTTATTGCTTAGATCACTCTGTCTTTCTTTTCATAATGCATCCATGAATTAAATTTAGAGAGCTTGTTCTAGGTTGTTTAATGGATAGAGATTAAGTAAAGAGCCTATTTTATTTAACAACAAAGTAAGGAAAGATTGGGATAACAGAGCTTGTTGTTATCTACGGTTTATAACTTCAATGCTATAATTGGATGACAATTCTACGATTAATTCGCAAATCCATATCTTGTGGTAGAGAAGGATCCCTTAACCAGATTTTCCTCATTGATCTTTTATTCAAATTAACTTCTGTTTTGTTATTCTTAATTTGCATTCTTATTTCATTTAGTTAATCATTCAACAAAAACCCCCCCATTTAGTTAATTGTGGTTGGAAAATAACGAATTCAATTAGAATCAATCCTCGTGGGAACGATATCTACTTATCACTTTATTACTTGTGCGACTAGTATACTTGCTAGTTTCGAACGCATCATGATAGGTGTCTATTTACGTATTACTTTTATATCAATTCGTCCATGTTTCTTTGCTATATTCCTTGGTATTTTTATGTTTTTGTGTGGTTTTGATGTTTGTAGGAGTTTTGGAGCAACTTGCACAAAAATGGAGTAAAACCCTTCATTTTCACCTCTGCTAGTCAGTGATCCTCTCGGATTTAATTGTATTGATATACAATGAACCCGATGACATGTTATATACCGTTGGAAAGCTCTCGAAGTCTATTTTCTGGAGAAATTTACGGTTTATAAATCCATTCAGTGTACCAACAGTTGTAATCAAAACAGTGTGAGATGTATAGAAATATAATTCCACAAGTCACTGTAGCATGTATAATACGGGCACTGTAGCAAGTCACTGTAGCAGAGTATTTAAACACATTTTAGGGTTTTATTTTCATAACTTGAAGAGGGGAGAACGTGGAGGAGGCTGCATCTTTGGATTTCTCTCATCTCTTGAAGTTCTTGAAGGAGATTGAAGGCTTGGAAAGAGGAAGAACTACAAATCCTAATAGATTTCATCAAATTTGCTAAGTTTTCCCTTTTCCTCTCATTTTTTGGAATGTCTCCATATTCTATTGTATTTGTGTTCTGTCTGAATATATGTAACTAAATCTGAATTGGTTGGGGGTGATTTCAAAGCCCTTGATATGGTTTTTGTGAATTGATTGTGCAAGGAATTGTTATCCAATTCTCTAATTGAAGTTGCTTGTATTTTCCCATGTTTAATGCTTATTATTGCTTGCTGGATTGTATTTGGGTGGCCAACTGAATATAATCTGGATATTGTCTATTGCTAGACTAGAAATCTTGATCAGTAATTGTCTTGAATTTCTAATCATTAGTAGCAAAATTGTGATCAGAGATTGCAATTGGAGAATATAACCTAAGTTAAATAATCCGAGCTTGTGTGTTTATGCTTAGATCAACCTGTCTTTCTTTTTATAATGCATCCATTGAATTAAATTTAGAGAGCTTGTTCTAGGTTGTTTAATGGATAAAGATTAAGTGAAGAGCCTATTTTATTTAACAACAAAGTAAGGAAAGATTGGGATAACAGAGCTTGTTGTTATCTACGGTTGATAACTTCATTACTGTAATTGGATGACAATCCTACGATTAATTCGTAAATTCATATCTTGTGGCAGAGAATGAACCCTTAACCAGGTTTCCCTCATTGATTTTTCAATCCGTTTAAATTTGCATTGTGTTATTCTTCTTTTGCCTTTGCATTAAGTTTAGTTAATCAACCAACAAAACCCCCCATTTAGTCTGTTTTTACTTTCGAATAACAAATTCAATTAGAATCAA
>SNVD02001471.1:0-14967 GCA_013180625.2 Boswellia sacra
TTGATTTATAATAGGGTGCCGTTTCGACATATTAGCGTTTGAGAGTGCGCAATCGCACAGTCTCTCCTAAACGACAGGACCAACTCATTCCTCTCCAGTGTCTGTCCTCAACCAATACACTCTTGAACTATGCGGGTGAGACGTTAGTCTCGAGCATGAGTCTTCTCATATTTCCCTCAGGTGCTCAATATATGAGAATGTTTTCATTGAGTCGTAACCTTCTCACTGAGAGCGCGGAAACAAAGAGAGTCAACAGCGAGCAACATTTTCCATCAAATCCCGATTGAACCTCTGCTCTAAGACGGATGCACTATATGTTGTGTCCGGGTAGTGTACTATGGCACACCTGTCTGACTGCCCTCTCTCTCGGGAGGTCGGATTGCATCGGCGAGCACATTCATGTGTGAAGCGACTTACTCAGTCGACGCGTGCTTACTGACCAGTGACTGGACCCTGAAGCTCTTTCGAACTCCTGGATTCCCCCCCCCCCCTATTATTGCGTTGGCCCTGTGTGAAGCTCTTGCCGCTCGAGAAACTCTTTCCTCTAATCGATACACACAGATGGGGAGGCGTCTGCTCTGGGTCAATAACGCACACCCGCTTAGAGAGTCGGCGACCCTATGCGCCGCCAGCTGCTCGCGGTAGTCTCTCTGCGGCGGAGGCGCTGCTCGACTTCGGCAACAGTCGGCCAGTGAGCGCTACAGAGTGGCAAGCGCCTCCTTTCCTGTGATATTATTTTCTCATTTAATATATTGTTTCCGCGAGCAGCATGTGTGCTGTTGATGTCGTTGTTGTGTGATTGCGTGTGTTTGCGCGCGCCGCTAGGGATGGCTCTCCATGGTTGTTGCAGTTGCTGTTGAAATGTCATTGTTAGATTGTTGTTGTTCGAGTGTGGCCATTGAGTGGGCCAGCGGCGTTCGTCGTATGCGCCGCTCACTGGCCGAGATGTCGTTGAGCAGGCGATCTGGAGCCGTTCGTTGGCTGTGGGTGCCGTTGTGGCCATCGACGCGTTGGCCAATCCGAAGCCATCCGAGCGCTGGGCGTCGCTATTTGGAGGTTTAGAATGCGGTCATCGACGCCATCGCCGCTGGCCACTATTTACAGACGCTTTTGTTGACTCGGATAATGGGCAAGTAGCGACAGCTTCTCATCGGCAAGCGCGCCGATGGAAGCGGCCAACTCTAGCCAGTTGTCGACTGGGCCCGCGATGCGACTAATTCCATTACGTGAATCCAATTTGCCCCCGCCGACCTCGGACTCATTGTCTCGTCGCCGTTGGCTTCCTCGTGATCGTCGCCGTCGTGGTCGTGGTCGTCGCGGTCGTGATCGTGGTTGTGGTGGTGACGCTGACGTGAGGCCAGCTTGTTGTTGAATTTGAACTCGCTTGAGTGGCGCTCGCACAGTTAGGCCGATGGTTTCGATCGCGCTCGTGGGGCTGGCGTTGAGAGCGTCTCGCCGGCCGAAGCTTGGCATTGATTGGGTGCGCAAGCGATGCCTACGTCGACCGTACGCCCGGCGAGCTTTAAGGGCAGGCCGCCGCCGTCGCCGCCGCCAACGACGACGACGCCACTCATTAAATTGCGACGGCGTGCGCGCCCGCGCCACTCTGGATGATTCATCAATTCGTTCGCGCGCGAAACTGTAGCAGGCGCTGCTCAGCTCGATGGGCGCCGCCATCGAGCCCCCGGCTGATTGATTGGGACGCCATGTCTGGAGCCCGCGCGCAGGCTGATGCTTGCCGAGCTGTTGATCACGGCCGCCGGCGCTTATATGTCGCCGAACCGGCAACCACCCCCCCTCACCGAATGGTCATGTTGCCAGCTCGGGACCCATGAGAGGCGCTCCGCTGGCCACACTACCTCAACGCCGCTATGCTCTCGCGGTCGCCTAGCGCGCCTGCGCGCTCGCTGAGTGCGCGGCCAGCAATCGGCTACAGTCAATGGGCGGCCGTGGCCGGGGTGTCACGTGCATCTGAGGGTCGCTCGTCATCGCGACCTGGCTAGAGTGGCCTCAAAGGCCGCCGCCACCTGACTAGATGGCCTTGTCATACGCCTGGCTCGCTCGAGTCTCGAGCCAGTGCCCAGAGCTGAGACAGAGGGATGCATTGCATTGCAAACTCCGGCGCCTAAAGTCACTATAACACTTCTCAATCGAGCTTTGTCCAGCTGGAGGCTCGTCCAACTTGCGCTCGGTCACTTCCAGATGGTCTGCGTCGGCGCCGATTACACTGCAAGCCGAGCGTTCAAGTTCAAGAGCTGCTTGAACTTGGACACCAACAGGCCGCCGCCGCCGCCGCCGGCCCTCTGGTTTGAGCGGCTGTCGCGAGCCCGCCGACACCTGGAGGCCAACCTGCTGGGCCGTCCGTCCGGTAGTCAGGAACGTGGCGGTCGCAGTGTTCATGGCGGTCGTCCTAGCGGTTCGTGGCCGCGGGTGGTCGCTTTCAATGATCTCTGATTAAAAGGCGGCCCCTTTGCGCTCGTAACTTGCGCCCCCCGCCCCCTCTCCTCGAGATTGGCCCCTATGCATCGCCGAACAGCGGCCGGGTCGGTTGTCGCGCAGGCGCAGGCGCGCCTCATCAATGCTCGCGCCCAGATGATACCTAAGCTCTCACTTCCGGCGCCTTGACAGTTGCGCTGAATCACGCGCTTGCGATTAGATTACTACCGACGACAGTGGCGTGGGCGGCGCCAGCTCCGACCGAGAGCTTTTTTCTGGCGCGCGTCTGAAACTCGAGTCGAGGTGCAGTTGAGTGGCGCGGCCGACACGAACACAGGCGGGCGGGGGCAATCACACACACGCACAGACTTTCTGAGTCTCGCTCGGTGGCGAGGGCGGGCGAAACATCGGCCCCAAAACATCGGCGCGATGTTTCACGTCTCGGCTAATTATAGTCAAGAGACCTGGGGTTGTCTCGTGTGCGTGTCCGTGTGCTCGGTCTCGTTTTTGTTCTTGTTTTTGCCCGAGATTCTGGTCGACTGGCAACTCGAGAGTGCGTCTGGCGCCCTCGGCGCCAACTCGAATTTGTTGGTGTGAATTTCAGAGGAACGCACCCAAAAGCCGAGTGTCTTGAATGGAGTGCGCACGATCTGATGTCGCTCCCAGCGAGCGGCCCAAGTGCTCGGCACTCGGACACCAGTCACGTTCGCGTGAAGAAAGATTGACGCCATCGATCTGCACCCGTCGCTCGAGCTGACTCGAGCAGAGGTGAGCCACTCGAATGTAAGCCAGGTATTTGTGAGTGTGTGTGCGGGCGACACGACATCGGGCGCCAGTGGAGCCCAATATCGTGCATGAGTCGAGTTGCGCATGGCGTGCGAGTCAGTTGTTGACGAGCGCGCGTGCTCGATCGGCTTGAGGGCCGGCCGAACGATTGCGCCGGGCCTCGATGTCTGCAGGCAGACCTGCTAGGCTCACGACTGATTGCTCGCGGCGTTATTTCAAAACGACTGCACTGCTTTGGAGCGTCGCCAAAGAGTTGGCCGCGATCACGTTGCACTGCAGAGTCCGCCGCGACCCTCACGTCCTCGGGCGCTCCGCAACGCCCGGTAGTCCAGGCGGCCCTCGTGCACGCGCCAGTGGATTGTTTTTTCTGTGTGCCGCCGGTCTTGTGGGTCGGCGCCACGACCACCAAGTCGGGCCCGCGTGCCGAGTCTCAACTCTCGACTCCCAACTCTCGGCGACCGGCCGCCCACGAGTGGCGGCCACACGAAGACCGGCCTAATGTTTGCGCGGCCCCGGCGGCGCCACGAGCTGAATAAAACCGCGGCCGAGCGAACAAAGGGATCTCGACAATGAGCGATGCCGTCGCCGGCGGTGGCGCGCGATAGTCATTAGGGCGCGCGCGTCTCGGCGCGAGAACAATCGACACGAGCGCGCGCACGAGAGGCGGCGTCCGACTCGTCTGCTCGTCGGCCGGCCTCGGCCAGCTTGACCCGACGGCCGGCGGCCAGCGGGCGGCGCTCGGCCAAGGTGAGCTCGATGAGCGGCGCGGCGGTTACGTAGTTGACAACTTTTGGCAAGTGGCCACTTTGCGGACGCTACCAATTTGCTGGCCGAGCGAGCCGAGCCCCGGGCACGCGCTCGAGGAAATTGATTCCCGTCGCGCGTCGGGCGCCTCGCACGAGTGCGCCCGCCGCGCCCCGCCCGAGGCTGCCCGCGCCAGACCGAGCGCCAGTCAGGTGGTGGGCGCGTCCGGCGCCGGGCGCCACTTTGGCCCTCGGTTTTGCCGGCCCGCATCGGCCGCTCTTGGCCACGCGCCGCCAGATGCGTCCGTCTGCGCCTACTCATTGTTTGTGCTCGAGTGGGCCCGCAGATTTGGCTGTAGGCCGCTGTCGCTGTCAAGCTGGTGGGCGCGTCTCCATCTTCATCTCCGTCGTGGTCTTGCTCGTCGTCGTCGTCGTCTCGTTCGTCGTCGTCGTCGTCGTCGTCGTCGTCGTCGTCGTCGTCGTCGTCGTCGTCGTCGTCGTCGAGCGGAGGCCAATCAGAGCTTCGACTTGGCAAACACAACAAATACGCCGAGTCGCCAAGATTCCGAGTTCGAGCTGAATTTTGAGCAGTTTCATGCTCACCCACAAGCCTCGGCAGGGGCGCCCAATCAGTCGCCCGGAGTCCGCAGTGCCTGGCGCACACAAGCGCCGCTCGCAGGCCGGGCGCCGAGCTCGAGCTCGGCGCCTCCCGCGCCACTGACGAAGATGAATATCTTGAGCCGGGCGCCGAGTCGATGGGCTGTGCTGGAGGCACTCGGTGTCTGTGCGTCGTAAGTGGCACACAGCCAACGGACTGGCCCGACTGTCGGCCCGAATGGCTGTCCGGCCAAATAAACAGAGTCACTTCATTTCGGCGCTGACGTGGACGCCGTGCTCGCAGACGACCGATCGAGTGGCTGTAGTCGAGCGACTTTTGTTCGTCGCCTTAATTCAGAGCTCAACTCGACTCGAGTCGACTTGAACTCGGGCCGCTCGCTCGACTCGAGTTGAGCGCCGGCTCACTCGCTCTCCACTGCACCAGCCCCACCGGCGTCTCGGCACTCAAAAATTCCGCCAACGTCTCACTCGCCCACTGGACGTCGAGCGCGGACATTGCGGCGAAAAACAATTTGAGTCTGCGTGATGGCGGCGAGTCGGGACTCAGAGCGAGCGCCACTCCGGCCGGCTTGCGGCTCTTGACCAAGGCGCGCAAATGAATTTCGCGCCCGGCCGTCCGCCCGCGCAGACCGCGGCTTGAGCCTCGATTTAATGTCATTTAAACCCAAGACGCGGCCGGCGAGTCGCCCGGCCAGGCGCCCGCTCGGCCGCCGCTGTCAGCGCCAGCAGTGCCGGCGGAAGCGAAGGCGCGCGGAAGTCGCCCGCCCGTTTGGCTGGCCGGCCGGCGGTGTGCACGTGGTCGTGGCGGCCGACCTGAGCGCACTCGCCAGCCGTCCAGCCGCTCGCTCGCCCACTCACCGGCGCCGACGTCAGCGAGCGCCCCCGGGCGATAGGTGAAAAATGGCCACCAAGTGGCGACCCTGTCGAGAGGGCGGCGGGCGCGGCCGTCTGTGAGCGCCTTCATCATCAGGCGCGAATGATTGAGCGAAATAGGGAGATAAAGCGGCGGCCGCGCCAGTCGCGGCGTCCACTGCAATTTGTGTGCCGACTCAGGCACAAGATGGGCCCGCCCACGTGCCACTGGCCATCTAGCGGCCGCCCCGCACTGGTCGCCGCGGCTCCATATTGATTACGTTTCATATTGGCCCTTCGCCGGAAGTGCGGGCGCCTAGCGGGGCTGCCGCATAGCGAGCGAGCGAGCGAGGCGCGTGCCTGTGAGCGGCTGGCGCGAAACAATAAGCTGCGCGCCTCTCGCCTCGACGATCCCGTCGAGTGGCGTCATTGTGTCGGCTGCATTCGCTCTCGCTGTGGCCGTGCTAAGCCTAAGGGTGGCGGCCACCGGGCGGCCCGCCCCAGTGTGGCGCCCGCTCCCACTCGCCATCGCCAGCTAGGCGGCGCCGCCATTTCTTTCAAAAGTTTGCGCGAAACTTAACGCGTTCTCGCCGAGGCGCTGATTTCGACCACGGCCACGACCGCCGCCGACACCGCCCGAGCCCTCGAGCTCGCGCCAACTTCCTGCTGGTCGAACTTGATTTCCGCCCCCTTCGATCGGCTTCGGGGCACGCGAGAAATAAAACTCCGCCGCTTGACGCCCGAGCGTCGACAGGCTCGTGGTCGCAGTTTCACTCGTGCTCATGCTGGTACTCGCTGGCCCGCTCTGGCTAAAGCTCGTGCTCGAGCTCGTGCTCGTCGCGGTCTGGGCGCCACTAGCGCGACCGCCGCCAGATTGATGATTCAAGTGGACGCACGCGCGGCGGGCGGAAATATTCGAGCGCCCGTGCGGCCGCGGACAAGTTCCATTTCGGTTCCCAAGATGGATAGCTTTTTGCGAGCTTATCGACCCGCCCGACCAGAGCGGGCCAAACTCGACGGCGGCGGCGGCGGCAGCGGCGGCGGCGGCGACGCCGCTGGTCTCGACGCGAGGGCGCCACGAGGCTCGGCGCCGAGTTGGCTCGAGATAAAAGTGAGCCCGGCCCGGTGGCTCTCGTGAAGTCAAATGAGCGTGAACGGGAATGAATGAGCGGGCAAGCGAGTGAAACAACATTGCTCACTTCTGGACGAGCTTGGCGGCTCGGCAGCCGGCGGTCGGCGGCCGGGCCGCCAGAGCGCCGCCAGAGTTGCGGACGTCGAGGCGGGCGGCCAGGCGACAAGCTGAAAGTGAACGCCAGCGCGATCCCAAAGCCGAGCCCACGGGCGAACGCAAACTCGAACGCGGACGCAAACGCCGCGAGCCAACTCGAGCGACGGACGCCATGAATATGAGATGCGAGCGGCCGCGCGTGGCGAGCCCACCCCTTCGCTGGCTGGGCGCCGACCGGGCGGCTGAGGCAGTCGACTTGGGCGCAAAGTAGGCGTCTGGCGGAGACGCTTGGTGTCGCCAATTGAGCTTGTGCGCGCAAGCAAGCCAATCGCGAGCGCTTACCAATCGACGGGCTGGCCCCTATTAATCAGCGAGCCCTATTGGGTCTGACTTAGCGCTTCCGCCGGCCGCGCTCATTGTCCCGCGCCACACTGGCCAAAGCCGGCAATTGATTGACACACAAGCGCCCCTGTGTGCGAGCGCGCCCATAGGTCCAGCCCGAGCGCCTCTATGGGCGTGCATAGGGGCGCCCATAGAGGCGCTTGATGCGGCGGGCCTTTAATTGATCGGCGAGTGTGCGCGGGTAGGAAGGAGTGTGCCGCGCGGATCGGTAGACTGGGCCGAGCCCGGGCGAAAGTTGGGCGCCGACAAATTGGCCGTCGGATGCACACTTTTGCCTATGCGCCAACCTTTTGCCCGTCTCCGTGTGCGCGCACCATCGTGACGAGGCCGAAGATGATGACGAAGACCACCACCGATTTGCATTCGGACTTGCGACGGGCGCTCGCTCGTCTGCCCGTCCGCTCCAGCGCTCAGGTGACTGGCCAATCAGCTGACCATAGGCATCGCTCTTCCTGCTTTTTGTTGTCGATCTCGCTAAGGTGAGCGCGCTGGTCGTCGCACTCTTGCTCGTGCTCGCGCTCGAGCTCCAACTGACTAGATGCATTAGGCAGTGGGAAAATTGCCCGCTCTGGCTCATGTCTGGCGGCCGGTGCGTTTCCGCTAACGAGCGGCCAGCTGGCGCCGAGCAGTTTTGGCAAAAAACATGATCGAGAACATCGTCACAGCGGCCCGGTCGAGCGGCGACGACTGCGGCGACGGCGGCGACGACGACGACGATCGCGGTCGTTGAGCAACTTCCGCAATCTCGCTCGTCACCCGGCCAAGTCGCAAGTTTTCGTCGCGAGCTTAGCGCGACCGGCGCGCGCCAGTGTCCGACTAAGCTGATTACTGCGCTGCCTTCTCGAGCCGCTTCTGTGGCGCCATTCGTTTTGTCGTCGTCGTCGTCGTCGTCGCCGTCGTCGCCGCCGCCGTCGCCGAAACTCCGCTACGGGGCGGCCTGACCCTCGTTGCGAGTGGGTCCGCTCTAACCTGACGACGGTGCCGGCGCCCGGTATAGCGCGAGCCCGCAGACGTGCCAGCCAATTGGGCGCCTTTTAATAGTGCGCAACCCCATGAGGGCGTTGCGCATGCCCACTGAGCGGCGCGCTCGTGGTGCTCGTCGTGGACCCCGAGATTCTTTGTGGCAAGCGAGCGGACGCACGCGCGAGTGCGCGAGTTGAAAACAAACGTCGCCAAGACGCCGACGACTCGCGCGAGCCCAGAGGAGCCGCACGTCTAGTCCAGACTGCGAGACAAAGAGCTTGTGATCCAGTGAGCCGGCGAGCTTTTGAGTCGACCGTCAGCCAGTCAGTCAGTCAGCCAGTCAGCCAGCTAGTGAGCGAGTTTGCAGCTCGCCAGATGCAAGTTATCAAATCGCTCGCCTGCCGCCAGCCGCCCAGCTCGCGGCCCCACTGACAAGCGCGGCTGCCGTCCAACAGTGGCGATGTTGGGCGCGCGACTTGCAAAGCGTCGCGCGAATACCTCGTCGTCCCTCGGGGGCGCCATTTAAATTTAGAAGCGAGTGAAATCATCAGCGTCATCGTAGCCTGTGCGCGACTTATCAAAGAATAAACTCAAACGAAACGAGGGCGCGAACAATGAGCGCGCGCCGAGCCGGGCGAGCGTGAGGCAGCCGCCAAGTTGAACTTGATGGGCGACGCGGGCGCATATCGCACGGCCGCCCGCACCGACTAGAAGGCAAGCGCATAGAGAGCCGACGCGCACTCGCGCCGACCGCACACATACTCAGAGGTGCGCACAAGCACACACTCGAACAAACCCTAAGACGAGTCGCCAGATTGTGTCAGCCGCCACGCGATCCAGATGATGCCGTCGTCGCCATTGCTGAGCAGCAAGTCGGCCGTCAAATGAGCGCTCGAGGCGCTCAAAGCGCGCGCCAAGAGATCGGCCCACGCCAATCTCGAAGGTCGCGAGGCGGCGAGGACGACTTTTTCGCGCCCACGAGTCAGCACAAGCAACAACATCCTTCAAATCAGCCCTAATAATCGGCGACCACAAACATCAGCACCAAGCTCGTCGGTTCGTTGCTAAGACGCGCGCACAAATTGGCCGCGCTAACGTCAGCGCCGCCGATCGCGACCCGTAACCGAGCGCCGCGCGCCCAATTCCCGTGGACATGCACACGCCAGCAGCACTCAGGCCAGCAATCAAGTCGGAAGCACTAATCAGTTGTTGCCGTCATCATCGTTGTAGTGGTAGTTGTAGTAGTAGAAGTAGTAGTAGTAGTAGTGGTTTGGTTGTTGTTGTCATGTCGGAGGCGCGCCTGGCCGCAGGTGAGCCGACGTGCGGGCCACCTGCGGACGGGCGGCGCCCCTCGGGAGGCTGGCGGCGCCGACTCGAGAGTGCGCGGCCAGTTCGCAGGAAGCGGCCGCGCTTTCGAGCTCTGTCTCGAGCCTCCCTCGAGACGGAGCTGTGCCTTAATTCAAGTCTCGTGACTGCCACCACGCTCATCGCCATCATAATCTACTCACCGATTATTGATCTCGCCCTTGCTCAAGTTCCGCCGTCATCGCCACCCTCGGCGGCCCTCCAGCCTCACGAGCAGCCGCCGGCTCAGACGTCACTGACGGGCGATGCCAACTCTGAGTCCGACGTCCGCCTGGAGCTACCGCCCGGCGCCGCGTGCACGACTGCGCAAGAGACCTCCAAGAGCAGCGCCGGTGCTGGACCCAATGCGACCTCGATCCACAAACTGCCGCCCACTCAGCTGCCACAGTTGTCGGCCGCGGGCAGCCAGCGCCTTCTCGTGCCCTCCAGCCAGCCGCAAGTGCCGCTCAGCAACAACAGCATTATCCTCCACTACTCCAACAGTTCGCGGGCCGCCGCCAGCAAGGCCGTCGGGGGCCCCGCCGCACTCGGTCAGGCGCACGTCTTTCACTCCATCTGCGCCGGCTGGAGCAACAGTTTGGTGGCCAACTTAGACAGACAGCCCGCATACTGGGTGCTTGATCGACGACGGGGCGCCCTGGTGGCCAGATTCGAGTACTGGAGCCGCGAGGAGCTCTACGAAGAGCGCGAAGCCAAACTCCTGTCGCCACCATTCCGTCCGCCCGCTGCCTATCACTTCATGGCCAACAGCAGCTATTACAAGTCGTGTCGACTTCGATTCCGAGCCTACATGACGTTGCGCGCCCATCTGGACGTCAACTTCCTGCCCATACTCACCACCAACGCCGGTCACAGCAACGCCAGAAAGGCTGGCAATAGCATCAGCACTGGCGCCAGCGGCAGTGGCGGCGCGGGCAGCAGCACAAGCAACCTTGACCTCGGCCACAACAGACTTCGCCCGGCCACCACAAGCGGGGCCGCTCTTGCGCATTCCAGCGGACCGGTGGCGCCCGAGGCGCGCCTCCTGAGTCTGGGCGCCATCCGCTTCAACGACTCCACTCTGCGCCGGGTGCTGGAGAGGGGCGAGCTGGCTGGCTGGACCGACCACGAGTACCCGTTGCCCGCCCACAGCGAGGCGAACGTCTTCTTCCGGCTCGAGTTCGCCGCCATGCCCATGCCCATCAAGCAGTCCTCATTCCACCCGCATCCCTTCCTCAACGGCATCGCCGTGGCCAACTTCTCGCTCTCGCCGCAGTGCTTCGGACTCCAGGTCGAGGCGGGCGAGCTGGAGCGCGTGCGCCAGCTCACCGGCCATCCGGTTCAGGTGTACCAGCCCCAACAGCGGGGCGGCTCGTGGGCCGATGGCGACAACCACTGGCTGGCGCTCGACCAGCTCGACGAGTCGGCGGCCGGTGCCGAGACCACCATCGCCACTCTCATCGAGGCCCACAAGACGCCCATCCTGGTGGGCGTGATACTCGTTCTGGTGGTGGTCGTGGCGGCCAGTCAGTGGCTTATATGTGCCCATGTGACCAGAGGAAATCAGCGTCTCACATCGTCGGCGGCGGCGACGCAAAACAAGAAGCCTACCGGCCTGCTCTCCCACCTGTGCTGGTGGTTCTGCTTCTGCTGTCGCCATGATGAGCGTTTCCGGCGGCGCCGCGTCTACTCGGCGGGCACGGGCCCGAGTGATCACCAGTACCAGCACCAGCCTGGGGCCATCGGTGGCTCGGCGTTTGGCAACGACTACGCCAACGGAAAGTTGTCGGCGGCCAACAACCAGTTCGCACTCGACCAGATGCGCAACAACTACCTGCGCCCTCTGTCGGCCGCCCTACTCAGCGAACACATGGAGCTGCTCCAGGTGAACCCCAACTACGTGGCGGCCGCAGCTGCCGTGGCGGCCGCCGCCCAGGCCGCCAACGGGCCTCATGTGGGCGTTCTGGGCGGACCCAACTCGCTGCTGACCAACAGCACCTCCTCGGCGACGTTCCTGCAGGACTGTGCGAGACACAATCCACTCGAGTCGTGCTCGATCGACCGGAAGCGGCTCACTGTCACCGAGACCATCGGCCGCGGGGCCTTTGGCGAGGTGTACAAGGCGCGCCTCGTGTGCCACTACAGCAACGACGGCACCAAACAAATCACCGACGACCAGCTGGACGAGCTCGACGACGACAGTCTCGAGTCGCACTCGATGGACGTGGCCGTGAAGACCTTCTCGGACGACAAGATGAGCAAGCGCGACTTTATCCTCGAGGCCATCAACATGTCCCAGGTGTCCCATCGCAACATCGTCAAGTTCATCGGTGTCTGCTTCGACACCGACTCGCTTTACATCGTCATGGAGTACCTCGCCGGCGGCAACCTCAAGAACTTCCTCCTGAAGAACCGCAACAAAGTCTACTACAACACCCCCCACCGGGTGTCCCTTCGATACGCCACGCCCACGCCCTCCCAGGCCACACCTCCCGCCACGCCCGCCCCCCAATCAGCCGCCACGGGCGCGCCCAAGTGCAGGCTGAATGGCGCGGGTGAGCTGCCGGCCGGCGGGCAACAAGTGGACCTGTGCATGGGCGACCTGCTGGTGTTCGCACTGGACATAGCGCGCGCCTGCGACTACCTGCAGAGTCGCTCGTTCGTGCACCGCGACCTGGCGGCGCGCAACTGCCTGCTCAGCTCGAACATCAAGCAACAACTGCAACAGCATGTTCCACATCAACACCACCAACTGTATCAGCCACAACAAGTGGCCAGCCCTAACTTCATGTCGCACGCGAACAGCTCGTCGCCGCTTCTCATCAACACCATCGAGTCGTCGCTGGGCGACCAGCAGCAAAACCACCAAAGCGGTCGTCAGTCGGCGGGCACTCTGCGCAGCTTCGTGGGCTCGCCGCCGAGCGCGCTCGAGGTGGGCGCCAACCACCGGGTCAACCTGGACCAGGTCTACCTGGACGGCTACCAGAGCTCGGGCATGGTGGCGAAGTTGGCCGACTTTGGCATGACGCGCGACGTCTGCACCAACGACTACTATCGCATGGGCCACCGCGAGCTGCCAGTCAGGTGGATGCCGCCCGAGTGTCTCGACGGTGTCGCCACCACCAAGTCCGACGTCTGGTCTTTTGGAGTGCTCCTGTGGGAGCTCTTCTCCATGGGCCAGCTGCCCTATCAGAACTTCCTTGACAACCACCAGGTCATCGAGTTCATCAAGTCGCGCAGACACGCGAGCGCCGCCCAGGAGCCACAGTATCAGGGTGACCACGTGAGTGCGCCTCAGCAACACCACCAGGCGCCCGCCCAAACTCAGACTCAGTCGGGGGCCGAGGATGAGCCGCAGACCAAAGTTGGCCACGAGTCGGCCCGAGCGACAGCAACGAGCACCAATACCACGCAGGCGGTCTCTGGTGCGCAGCCTCGGCTCGCCTCCACCTCGAGTAGCAATCATCTGCTGCTCGAGGCGGACGATCTCGACCACGAGACGCAACAAGGCCTCTCGACAGTTGCGGCCGCCCACGCGCCCGCAGACAGGCCGCCACTGCCGCCGCCCCACGAGAACACTCCGCCCCAGATCTACGCCATCATGTGCTCCTGCTGGGCCACCAATCCCGACGACCGGCCCAAGTTCTACGAGATCGCCAATCGGCTCTACTGGTGTCTACAAGAGCCCACCGTCTTGGACACCTGTCTGCCCAACTTTTACCAGCAACAAGCCAGCGGCCACATTCCAGCCACACTCTCGGAGCACCGCAATCTACAACAACCAACTCCGACCATCACCACCGACAATGATATCGCCCAGAGTGCCGCTGAAAAGTGTCGACGCGATCAGACCAACGGTCGGGCCCAAGAGGTTTTGCAGGCGTCAACTCACGGCCAGCTCACTGGAGATGATGATGTCGAGGATGTCGGAGAGCTAGTCAGGGCTCAGTTTTCCATCGATGACGAGAGTCAGTATTGGTGGTTGCACGCCAGTGAGAACCCATGAGAACGCGGGATGACCCGCAGATTGATTAAAACCTACCTGTTTCATGGCTCGACAGTTTTACGAAGCCAAGCCCCGGCTCGAGCCTTCTCTTTCCGAGAGTGAAAAAATCGATTGTCGTGTCGTCAAATCGTTGTCAGGGATCTGGGCAGCCTCTGTGTCGACCTATCGACTTGACCAATTATTTCGACTAATTACGTCGTCGTACTAATTGTACCCACGTACTAACTGTACCTTTGAGTGCTCTACACTGGACAGGTGGTAAACAAGAACTCGAAACATGCGCTGCGTATGCGAGAGACTGCCTGCGCAGCGCAATCTAGAGAGATGCTTTACGCATTTGTTTGCATGCCCGCGTCCATTTGCTCTGGCGGCCGCTTGAACTGTGCGAACTCGATTGCAGTCATTTCGCTCGCTCTCGAATAGCCGGCGTCGCTCTGGAGTCGGGAAAACATAAGCAACAACAAATATTATCGAATCTCCAAGAGCTCGTCGTTGATCAGCGAGACCTCTCTATCTATCAATTCATCGCAACTATCACATTTACAAAAGCAAACAGATAAGCTCCTACACCCGATACATTGACGGTCTATTGCCCCTCGAATTATATATTTATACTCCCCAAGATCGATAAATGTATCGCGCAGTTCGATTAGCGATCAGCTGTTACTGTTATTCTCTCTGAGTTTGTAGTTTGTAACTCTTCGAAGTAACCAATACAAGTAAACATCCGCCGGGTAGAATTCACAGCACCTCACTCAACAAGACCAGTCTTCCAAGTTGCTCATCGCAAATACATCTGTGCTTCTCACCAGTTGCCAACATGTCGAAAGCCATCGACGAGGATGGCGAGGATGTTATCCTAGACGAGGAAGAGGACTTCGACCAAGATGATAGGAGTAGCAGTAGTGGCACTGGTACGAACCTAACCAGTGCCTCCACCACAACTACCACGACCACAAACACCTCCTCTGGCGGTTCTAGTGATAGTACAGATTGTAGCTCTACAGATTGTGAGGATGACACCCCCGAGCGCGCTCTCCAAGACTGCCGCTCGGACAAGAGCTCTACCACTACTATAGAGCCAGATGGCACGAGAGTCTGTGATTGTTGTTATTGCGAGGTCTTTGGCCATGGTACGTCGCCAAACGCACCTACCTCGAGAAACTTTCCGGAGATTCGCGAGAGGTTACGAAAAAGGTTGTCGAAAAGACGAGCCGAGCGATGCGAGAAAGGAGTCCAGCCAAATTGTACTGCACCAGATAGTCAGGAATCAATCAAAACTGACGCCCTACATCCTCGACAGCAACGGAGTCGCTCCGACGCGCTTCCCAATGACCCTTCCATCGAAGAGATACTCAATTTTATCAATGGAACAAGTCAAGACAAATCTTCGAATAATCGTAAGAAAGATAAGAACAAGCAGAGTGTAACTAATGTCAACAAGAAGAATAATAGTAAAAATATTAAGAATAAGCTCACAGCTGTTATCAATAAAGAAGATAAGAACCAGCTCAGATGCCATCCAGCGCTACAATCTACGAATAATGGTTGCAATACAAGTCAAAGCCAAAGTAGGGATTCCCCCAAGA
>SNVD02001472.1:0-14787 GCA_013180625.2 Boswellia sacra
CAAACCATTGATTGCTTTAAAATATAATCTAAAATCAAGAATGAAAATAAAATCAACAATAAGCAAAAAAAGAGCAATTGTTATGAATATAAGCAAACCATCCATTTCTCCCCCTTTTGTTATTATCAAAAAGATGTAATCAAATTAACTACTCCCCCTAAATATATTCTCCCCCTTAACATATGCTACCATTCAAAAATTATCATATAAAAGCAAAATTAAGCATATCCAATATGTCTAATTCTTTTCTAATTATGCAAAATCTATCTTGACTAAGGGGTTTATTTGTTGAAAAAAAATTTTTGTTTAAAAAAGTTCTCACTTATTTTTCAAATTGACAAGCATCACAAATCTTGTTATTTTCAAATTTTATTCTTGGAAAACCATCAACTAAATCATTTTTAGAAGTTTTTAAAAATTGTGTCCATGCTAGCATGACCTAACCTTCTATGCTATAACCAAGTATCATGATTAACAATGAAACAATTTTTCACATGATTATTAACATCAATATCAATTGTATAAATTTTACCACATCTATTACCAACAAATAATGTCTTATTGTTACTAACATCCTTAATCACAAATCTATTAGGATCAAAAGTAACAAAATATCCCTTATCACACAATTGACTAATGCTAATCAAATTATGTTTCAAACCATGAACAAGCAAAACATTTTCAATAATAGGTAAAGAAGGGTTACCAATATCACCATGTCCGATTACCCTTCTTTTGGCATTATCACCGAAGGTCACATATCCTCCTTTCTTCATTATTAATCTTGAGAATTTGGAGGCATCTCCGGTCATAAGCCTAGAGCATCCACTATCTAAGTACCACTTGTGTTTGCCACTCCTTTGTTTCTACAATCAATATTCAAAGAGAGACTTTTTGGTACCCAAATGTTTTTGGGTCCTTGGGGGTTAGTTATGGTACTTTTTGGAATCCATATTTGTTTCAAATTAGGATTTCTCTTAATATAGCAAGAATATACTTTGTGTCCTTTTCTTTCACAATAAGTACATGAATGATTAGGATTATTCCAAAAAGATGCATGAGCAAAATAATTTTTAAAATACTTTTGATTTTTATGAGTTTTATATCCTAAGCCTCTTTTATCAAAAACGCACCTTTGGTTTTTTAACATAGAGTTCAAATTTTTTGTGCTTTTTGTAAAACTATCAACAATATTTCTCAAGTTATTATTTTCCTTTTTCAAAATAACATTTTCTTTCTCCAATTTATCAAAATCCTTTTGTTGTAAAATGTCATTTTCAGTTTTTAATAAATGTATTTGACTTTCCAAACTTTCAAAATCTTTTTGCTTCATTTATTTCCACCAACTCTTCTAAATGAGATAACATGATTTTTGACTTCTTTTTGAAAGCATTGATTTTTGAATTTTGTTTATAAACTTGTACATGTAAATTTTGGAATGCTTCAAATAATTCATCATATGAAAACTTAGGATCATAGTTTAGAATACTTACCTCATCTTCATTTAAAGCCATAAAGCACATGTTTGCCACTTCGCAATCTTCTTCTTCGGTGGAGCTAGCTTCACTATCATCCCAATTTGTGGCTTTCATTGCTTTGGATTTCTTGTTTTGACTCTTGAAGTAAGGACAATCCATTCTAGAAATCTTCTTGAATCCTTGGTTTCTTCTAATCATCCTTTTTAGATTTCTTGTGATGAATGCCAGATCTTCATCATCTCCTTCGTCATCGGAGTCATCTTTTTCTTTCGTTGAAGATTTGAAAGCGATATTTTTTTTTTCTTGAAATCTTCTTCATTCTCCTTCAAGGTGATTTCATGAGTCATGAGAGAACCCATAAGTTCTTCTAATGGTAGTTTGGTGAGGTCCTTTGCTTCTTGAATTGCCGTAACCTTTGGCTCCCAAGATTTTGGTAGACACCTAAGAATCTTTCTCACTATTTCAACATTAGAATAAGATTTACCAAGAGATTTCAAACTATTAATAATATCCGTAAATCTAGTAAACATTTCAGAAATTGATTCATCCGATTTCATCTTTAAAAGCTCATAACTATGAACTAGCATACTAATTTTGGATTCTTTAACTTGACTAGTTCCTTCATGAGTTACTTCAAGTGTGTGCCATATGTCTTGTGCCGTAGAACAAGTAGATATTCTATTAAACTCATTTCTATCTAGAGCACAACACAACACATTCATAGCTTTAGCATTCAAACTCAATTTCTTTTTATCATCTTCACTAAACTCTTTAGGTTCTTTAAGCATGTATTCCCCATTTTCAATTTTGGTAGGAACAAAAGGTCCTTCCAAAACAATAGACCACAAATCATAATCAAAAGATTTCAAGAAAATAATCATTCTAGTTTTCCAATAAGAGTAATCACTTCCATTAAAAAATGGAGGTCTAGAGATAGAAAGTCCCTCAACATATGAAGTTGAATTAAAAGTAGCCATAGCTCAAAAATCGATTAAGATTTAAAAAATTGAGCAACCTTTCTCTGATAACACTTGTTGACCCAGGTATGGCAACCCAAGAGGGGGGGTGAATTGGGTTTTTATTTATCAAAATGGATTTATAAAACTTTTCTTGAAAGATCAAAATTAGTTCACTCTTTCTTTGAGAATAAAGGTGAAGAAGATAAAATTAGAAGTTATTAAAAATGCAATCAAGAGAATACAATAATGAACAATCACAAGTGCAAGTAAATATAAAGCTGTCTCTTATACACATCTAGATGTGTATAAGAGACAGGGCAAACCTTGCCTACATCCACGGGCTCCTAGCTCCACGAGCTAGGCTTTCCACTAAGTTGTAGAAATCTTTACAACTTGCTTGATGAACAACCTCACCAAGACTTTTTCTTCCAACCCTTGACAACACCACACCAAGAGTTCTTCTTGATGAACAACCTCACCAAGGCAACTTCCTTCAACCCTTGATAACACCACACCAAGGTTCTTCTTGATGAACAACCTCACCAAGGCAACTTCCTTCAACCCTTGATAACACCACACCAAGAGTTCTTCTTGATGAACAAACTCACCAAGGAAAGAGTTCTCTCAAGGATAACTTTTATCTTTTACAAGAAGATCTCACTCTCACCACAATACAAAAACAAAGAAAATTTCTACAACAAAAGTACAACTCTCTTCAAAGAGTAGATAAAGAATATTAAAGCTCTCTAGACTTGATATTTCTCTTGTTTTTTTGCTTGATAGAATACTTCTCTTGCTCTTCTTGAATGCATGGGAGAATGGCTCTTTTTATAGGCAAATGAGATGAACTTAATCAAGTGAAGACACCAACTCCAAATTTTCTGCCCACCATAAAAACCGTAATTTTGTCTACCATTTTTGTCAATGTTTCGTTTGAAATTTGAAAATCTGCAAAACATAAAAGATCTGTACAATTGAATAAGATTTCCAACGCATCAAGAACCAAGTCATTTGGATATCTGTAGCTCAAGATATGGCCAAAACACCATTCGGTGCTCAAGTGACTTGATTTTTCTTCCATGTGTCTGTCCACTGACTTGAATGATAATTCTGTCATCCTTCCATTTGAAATTTGAATTTCTTCAAAACATAAAAGATCTTCATATTTGAATAAGCTTTCCAAAACATTAAGAATCAAAGCAATTGGATATCTCTATCGTAATATATGGCCAAAACACCATTCGGTACTTATGTGAGTTGATTTTTCTTCTTTGTGTCAGTCCACCGAATTGCATGTCAATTATGTCGGCCTTCTGATTGAAATTTGAATTTTTTCAAAACATATGAAATTTTCTTCATTAAGTCATCTTTCCAATGCCGTAAGAATCAAGTCATTTTGATTTTTCTAGCTCAAGATATGTCCAAAGGAGTATTTGGTACTCATGTCAGCTGCTTCCATTTGTCTTTCAAATTGCATGATGATTTGGACAACCTTGCACTTGAAATTTGAATTTCATTAAACATATGAAATGTTATAAATTGAGTAAGCTTTCCAAAGGCTCAAGAATCACATCATTTGGATATTTGTAGAGATATATATGACCAATTGATTGAACATTGCTCATGTGTCACATTCCTTGAGTCAATCATTGATCTTAAACTTTGGTGCCTTTAACATGTAGTCTTCTCCTTAGCTTCAACACTTCATTTTAATAAGGCCTCGTTCCTTGATTTTAAAATTATTTCAATGATCTTACTCTTGCACATAAATAAACATGTTAGTAAATCTCAATTAATCAATGTGTATTGTTATCATCAAAATTATCATGTAGCCTTAGGGCTAACAACTTGTTTAAGTATTCTACACTTTCTGTATATGATATAACTGTCATTTCCATTTCTTTGCAATATTATCTTTGTGTGATCTATACTTTACTTGGTTACTTAGATTTGAGCTTTACTTTATCGGGATTCGGGTTGAGTACTTGTTTGACTGTGTCAATTTTAAAAAAGCCATAACTTGGGTTGCTTTATTTTTCTGGATTGTAGTTGTAGTCTTAAGCAGAGAAAAAAGCTGAAAATGGATTCTTGTTGTGTGACCTGGCGAGCCAATACCAGTTTGGCAAAAGCTAGGAAGATGGTTTCAAGAATGGCGATAATGCTTTTTGGGGAGAGAGGATCAGAGGTGGCTTGAACAACAGTGGTTTAGTTAATCAGTTACCAAAAGTTCTGAAAACTGAGAAGATAGACAAGAAGGTCAAGCCCGGGGTTGCTTTTTCTATTGTTACATTGACAACCCTAAAGAAACTATGGTGAGTTGAACTCCCTTTAGCAGTTCTAAAAAGATTAAAAAAAATGTATTGCATTATTATTATTATTATTATTATTTTTCTCAATTTGGTTCTCGTGAATCTGTAATATGATTTTAGACCTTGTCACCTCCAATAATTGAGAGAAGGAGAGCAGACCCAAAAGATGTAGCTACGATCATATTGGGCGGAGGTGCAGGGCTTCAGCTCTTTCCTCTTACCAGTAGAGCTGTAACACCAGCTTTAAGAAAATATTCTTGTAATCTGTGTGCTTCACTTGTTTGTAATAGAGAGCATAGTTAACTTGATAAAAGAGATGATGGTTAAGATTTTGTTTTTTTGTAAATGGTGTATTTTTGAAGTTTTTGCATCATTTCATAATGAGTGAAACTGAATTCTTTGTTAGAAAAAAAAGTGGCTTTTCTTGCATTGAGTTATCTGATGTGGACATTTTGATCCATCAAATTGTTGATTGTGCTGGCACCACTGTTTTGGAGGTCGTGAAAACTTGTGGTACTTGAGGTCTAATTCTATGACTATTATTTGTGATTTGCAGGTTCCAGTTGCGGGATGTTACAATTTGAATAACTTTTTAGCATTATTTTAATGGATTTGAGTAAAAAAGTAGAGACTATTTTTGTAAGTACATGCAATGTGTGATGCTCTGAGGTTACGTTTGTTGTAGGAAGTTTCTTTACTTGCATTGTTTTCCAAGTGTACAATTTGAATTATGATGTTTTTTGTAATTAAATTAATGGGAGTATGTAATTATTGCTTGACAGGATGTGTTTGTGTGATCTACATATAAACCATTCATGTTCAAGGCTTATAATAAAGTAGACAAAGCATTAAATGACTTTAACCTAGCTTGTCAGACCATAATTTTTTTGTTTTTTATCACTTGGCTTCGATAGGCTTTAGTTGAGACACCTGGTGCATTTTCCTACCAATTAAAATATTTTTTTATTTAAAATAAATTTTAAAAGGCTTCATTAAAAAGTGCAAGAAAAGAGCAATAAATGTTACACGGACTTTTTACGATGGGCTACAAGCTCGCGGTAAATAAATTTATATCCAGACTACGAATTTTTACGGCGATCATTGTGACCGCGGTAAAACCATTTTTACGGCGGGCTAAAACAGCGGTAAAAAGTAAAATGAGTTTTTACAGCACTATTTCATACGGCGGGCTTATTGTAGTACGGGTCTAGAAGACATATAATAGCCAGAAAATCAAACAACTAGAGCCTATCTGGGTGCCAAGAGAACAAATAAAGCTATAATGCCCGTATGGATAAGTGAAAGAGATGACAACAATTGGAGGTGATACTCTATTTTCTTTCAAAGTTCAATGTTATATTTCTGTAATGTTCAAGATGATGTTTTATTCTTTGTTAGGGGAAATTGTCAGAGATGAAAACATTTGGGAGCTACATTTCATTCAACATCAAGGTTCCTTTAAATAATATTTTCCGAAGAAGAAGGGAGAACATACATGTAGAGATGACAACATTTAAGGGGATATGTTTTTTCATTTAAAGGGTTCTGTTAAATTTTAAAAAGGTACAGGGAGCATATTAGTATTTTATAAAGCATAGAGCAATTGTAGAATGGACAACATTTCAAGGTGATATGTAATTTACTAATAGGGTTTGGCTATATTTTAGGAAGGTCTAGGGAGTGCATAGATATTTTCTTAAGTATTGATCAAATTGCAAAACATAATAACTTTTAGGGGAAATAAAAATTTACCTACTAGTAGGGATGGCAAATGGCCTAGACCAGGGACAGGGAATTACCCAAAAAAATCGTAGCTTAATACCACGATGGACGGGCAATTTTTTTTGCCTTAGGCATTTTTGAGGTCAGGGGTAGAGACCATACTACCCAACCCCAACCATAGGTGTATGAACCTGCATTTAATTTAATTCAATTATTATATTTAAGGAGTTCTATTAGACCCTCACTTTCTAACTCTTAAGCCCCTGCTTTTATTTTTCTTTATTTTTTGACAATTTTACCAATCTCCTCCAATCCAACACCAAGTTTCTCTCTTTGGAATCCTAATTTGGTGAGAATACTCTAGAAATTGATTAATTTATTAATTTGTTCTGGTTGAGTCTTCATGGATAGAAATAAGATGTTTGAGTCTTATCTACGACCACCTTCCTGCGATCACCATTTCAAGATATTCAAAAGAATAAGACAAAACAAGATTGGTTTAAGTGCTAAAACAGCCAGGCAAAATAGCTAAATTATAAGTGGCACCAATAGCTAAGAACTCGCCTAGTTTAGCTTCTCTCCCACACTTATATATATATATATATATATATATATATATATATATTACAGTTTGTGTTCTAACGGAAGACTACTCCTGAAGTCAATCATCTAGCCCAACAACTCAATTATGCTCAAGTTTCTCAACTCATCACATCTAAGAGACTCCATAAATTGATATGATTAGTATATTAGATCTTTTTAAGTACAGTTAAAAGAAATCATAAAATTAAATGAAGTATTATAATTCTTTTTCTCTTTTTAATCATTTTATTTGGGGGTCAAAAAAATTTTAAAACAAAAGTGGGGGCTGAAGGGTTAAAAACAGGGGTTAAATAGAACTACTCTTATATTTAATAAAGAGTAATAAATAATAAAATAAGATGAAATTTAACTTAAGCCGGCAGCCCACTTACTATGTAGCAAAATGCAGCCTGCTCACAGATTTTAATGCCTTTCTAAGCCCAATAGTCAAGCCTAGCCCACTTCTAACTTCTCTCTGTTGAAAATTTATTCTTGCTCACAATACTTTGTTAATGTGCAAATATCACAGACTACCCTTACCTTTTGGTAAAATTAGATCCACGTTCACCTTTTACCATTTTATATTACGACTACCCCTATATTTTCATAAAGTTATCATGGACCACCCTTCTGTAAAATTTTTCATTAAAAACTTATAAATAACTTGAAAGGAGAGGATTATAATGGCCATTTAGTAAAAAGCAGTCAATAATATATAAAGCAGAAGTCAAATTTTAAAAATATGCCCACTTTCTCTTTCTTTCTCTCTCTTGATTCAACTTGTCCTCACTTTCATTTTCTTTTTGTTTTCTTCCTTCGTGTTCGCACAACTGCAAGAAATTCATCAACTATTACTCTACTTGACATTTTGTCCCCACTTTCATTTTCTTTTTGTTTCAGACTGTAGGAAGTTCATCAATTGTTACTATACCTTCTCAAATCATGCAAATAAAGGGTCCTTGAAACAAGCTAAAGTTGTTCATGGCTTTGTTTTAAAATCTAGTTTGTCGGACAAATATCTGTTAATTTTGTTGAATCACATTTCGAATGCCTACTCAAAATGCTCCAATTTTCTTTTTTCTTCTTGAGTGTTTGATAAAATGTCTCAATGAAACATTTTCTCTTGGACTATGTTGTGTGAAATCCGCAAGTGCACAAAATTGAAATAAGTAATGAAGTGATAAGTATGAGTATTGTTCCCACAAGGATTGTACTACGAACTACCAAATCATACCTAACTCTAATTTTATTTGAATAATGATTAACTAATGACAAATTAATGAGAAAATAAACTAAACTAGCAACTAAAGAAAGAAAACAATGACAATGATTTAAATAATGAAAATAACAAAGTTATAAAAGCTCTAAGGTTTCAGATTTCACCAAGACTAATCTAATTTAAATTCCCTAATCCAATCAATGATTATCTATTCCTATGTTGCCAACCAATTTCACTAGATTAATTGTTCTTGTTTCTCAAGCAATAACAATGTAAATTAACAATGTATATTAATACATTAGAATCGCATCTCTGTCTCATCTAACTCACTATTAATACCCATTTATGGATGGCAATGGGGTGGGGTGGCGCAGGGCGGGGTGGGGAAGCCCTCCCTATTCCCTACCTCGTTATTCAATTTAACCCCTATTCTCCACACATTCCCCGTGTTTTTTAAGGCATGGCAGGGATGGAGAATCTCCACGCTGTGAATGCTTTTCCTAACCCCAGCCTATTCCCCATGCCAACATCTTTTATATAATTAAACTTAGAGTTTTAACAAAATAATATAACATATTATTTTTAGACAATAATATAATATTGTGTTTTTTCAATAATCACTACAAGAATTTTTGATATATTTGTCACTTTATAATTTTTTTATTTGACATTTTTTTAAAAAAGTGAGAAATATAACATTATTCTAAAAGTCAAACTTGCTATTTGTCACTTTTGTCTTTATTCAATCAAATATTTATCATATTTTATAAAAATATGACAAATATGTGAATATATAATCTTTTTCATTTTCCTCTCACATTTTTCATCTTCTCTTTCAAGGATTGTGAATATAATATTTTAAATTTTAATAAATAAAGAAGTAAAAAATCTCAAAATAATAATTAAATAATACACTTTTATGTTTTAATATTTAATTAAAAATAATTTTTTAAAATATTTAAATAAAAGATAAAATTTTTATACAAATTAAATAATAAATTTTTTAAATCAAATTAATAAATTAATAAGAAGTAAATTTTTAAACATGAAAGTTGTATGAAATAAATAAATTATCTTATACTTTTAAAGTTGATTAAAATCACATTGTTTAATTTTTAAAGTAAGGACATATGCTATAGACCGAGGTAGGGTTTCTCTCTTCCACATTCGTATCTTTAGAACAGAACCCTTTATTAACTTTCGCCTCCCCAAGTCCCTTCACCTCCTCGCTTTCCCCTCTCAAACCACACCTATCAGAGAAAACGCGCCTCGTGCGGAGATCTTTACAGTGAACAAAGACAATGGCTGTAGCCACTATTCAAAAGCTCTCATCCCAAATTCATCGGCTTCCGTCTCTTTCCCTCTGCTTCCAATACCTAATCTCTCAGTCTTTCGCCACCAGTTCCTCTGCCAAAGTCGCCAACAGAATCGTTAAGCTCTTCGCAATCGAACCCTATAGGCCAGAAGCGCGAGATCGTGGGGCTATTAGGGCAGACTCTCCTAAAAGCCCTGACGAACCATAGGCTCATAGACCCGACCTCTCACCAGCTTGAAGAGATCAACACGTGCTCTACAGAGTGCAAGGTGAACATCGTGCGGGAGTGGTTGGAAAAGCTGCCGCCTAGGTCGTATGACGAAGAGTACGTGTTGAATCTTGAACAAGCATTCAAGGCTGGGGTGTCAGGTGGTCCTCAATCGGGATCTTGAAGGTATGGTGGTGGCCGTCCTCGAGCCCAAACCATGGGACACCCCCTAATTTTGATTTTATTTTTTAGGCATTTTCACTTTGAGAAAGAAATAATCAACCTTTAAAAACAAAACACTAAGTTTCCTTTTGTTTTCAATTTCAATTTCATGGATTTGGACTTTCAAATCAATCACATCATCGGGATTGTATTGTTGTGAGTTAGTTAAAAATCCCATCTCTGCTTGCTTTTATATTTACATTTTCTTGTTTACATATTTATGCTCTGATTGAGGCTACAAGAAACACATTATTCAGAAGTCCTTCCAGGATCTGCTTCGGAAGCAGGAAGGTGATAGGTCTCCGTCCATCACCAAAGTTCTCATTCTCCTTATCTTCGCACAATACCCACTTTGTGACACCCCAAATTTTAAGAAAGTTTGACTTACATGTATATTGTAAAAATATGTATTATTAATATAATGAGGTATGTATATATATATATATAGAGGGATGAAATTAGATGAGAGATGGAAGGGTGTGACTGAAAAGCTAAGAAAGTGTGGAGGTTTAATTGAAATGCTTGTGTGATGTATATCTATAAGCATGAGATAAGTCTAGAAAATTCAATTTTCTTCCCCCTTTCTCTTTGAACGTCCAGCACCCTCTCTCCCTCTTTTTCCCTCAATTTTTCCATGGAATCAAGAAGAGAGGAAGGAAACAAGAGGCCAAGATGTAAGAATTCACTTCTCTCTCTCTAATTCTAGCCATAACCATGCAATTGAGTGATGGTTTATTTTTTTTGTGATATTTCATGTCAGACATATTCTGTAAATGGCTAGAAAAACATGAATTAGAGTGAATTATGGAAGAATTTAAAGATTTGATGATGCTAGGAAGCTAGAAGTAAAGCATGAGTATGAATCCTGCAGAGTTGTTTTTCTGAACAGTGCCAAGTCCAAAAATTCCTATAACTTCCATGGTTGTTTGCTGACTCTGAAATTTTTATATGATAAACTAGACATGTCGAGGAGTTTATATAATTTTGAAACACTCAAAAATTCGTAGTATGTGAATTGTAATGAATTTTTGAATTTCTGGTTCGAAATTGAGAATTCTCCTATTTTAAAACAGGGCAGGGGGAATGAACTCGATTTGAGGGGCAAATATTTGTTAAATTTTGTGATTTTTAATACAAAAACCCTTGGGTATGATTTCTGTTAGACTGTAAATTTTCATGGTTTTTGGAGTTGTGTATGAATTGTTATGATTTTTCAAATCTGGACTTAAAGAACTATGAATGTTAAGTTCCAGAACTGAGTATGTGAAATAAATTCCGTCTGACTGCCTAAACTCCTTACAAAATCTTGATTGTTGGTGAAATGACTTTTATATGTGTCTAGTTTTAGACTGAAAAGTTTGGTAGAGATTGGATTATTGTAGAATTTTATAAAATTCTTCAAAGTTTCACTGTTCAGTGGAAAGGTCTGCAAACAGATTTGCTGTGTGAATGAAATTAAGGATTTTCAAGGGGAATATGACCTTATTTTGACTCAATAAAATTCATGGTCTATAATATGTATGTCTATTTAAGTTCCATGAAGTTTGGTGATGATTGGAAATGAATAACTTCTTATTATAATAATCCAACCAATATGTGTGTGTTATAGAGTTTAATAAATGATGTTATTGGTTGGTTGAATTGTTGTTAACCTATAAGGGATTTAATGACTTCTAAATGAACACTAATCAGTGAGTTATGACTATGGCAATGGTTACCAGAGAGGAAGGAGAAGAAGAAGAGATGAACTTTAAATAACTGCTTATCAAGAAACATACGAGAGCAAAATTAAGAGGCGAGGCTAACCAAGTAAGTAGCTAGACCCTTCTGAGGACACAACAGATGTTAACTTTTAATGAAATGTGTTTAATGATTGTGTTTGTGAATATATGTGAAATGTGTTGATGGAATGTGTATGGGGCCATGAATACATGGACCTTGATATAGGAAATGATTTGATTGGGGTTTATAGTGATTTATGAAATGTGTGATTTCATACACTTTGATGTATATGTGATTGACATGTTGACGTAACTTCTATGTGTGTGAGATATAGAAATGTGACTGTGCCCTCATGTATGTGAATTTGTTGTGATATGGCTTGAATAATATTGCCAATGAAACGATGTGTGTATATGAAGAATGAAATACATGCCAAACATTCGAGGATACTATTTCCTCATGTGAGATGGCATGACAAATGAATGTTTGAAAAACCATGTGTATTAGAGTGCCATGAATGTGTACGAGTGGAAATTGAATGAGATTAGCTATACATGGACATAATTATGCAACGATGTGATTGAAATACATCGAAGAGTAATGGAAGGGTTGGCACTAATAAAGAATTCAATGGGGTTCTATATGGGTAGAAATGATGTCAATGTGTGGATTGTGCACATCCATAAGTGTATGTGAGATATGTAGGCTTATTGTGTTTATGAATGTATATGTGACTAATGAAAAGCCTACGTAGAACCTCAATTATGAAAGTAAACTGCAATACTGTGATGTGCAAAGGCATGCATCATTATGTGATGTGTTATGAATTTGAAATTTCATGCCAAGCCTATGGGAATATATTGAATGACGAATGTTAAATGTGATACTGTTAAATGCTAGCATTAAAGTGAATGAATTGTGACAAGTTGTGATTGGGTTAGAAGCTTAATATAAAGCTTCACTTATTTGATCGAAATGTGAAATGTGATATGTGAGTGAAAGCTTAATATAGAGCTTCACTTATGTGATTGAAATGTGAAACGTGATATGCGAGTGAAAGCTTAATATAGAGCTTCACTTATGTGACTGAGATGTGAAATGTGATATGTGAGTAAAAGCTTAATATAGAGCTTCACTTATGTCACTGAAATGTGAAATGTGATATGTGAGTGAAAGCTTAATATAGAGCTTCACTTATGTGACTAAATGTGAAAACTGATATGTGAGTGGCATGCCACAACTTGGGATATTTGGCTCTCATAGCTTGAGGGGAGGTCTGGACCATGTGTTTCTCTAGATGAGATTCGGTAGCATGGGCCCGGTATCACCCGGATTGTCAGACTAGCCTTGAGCTATTTCATGGGTAGGCCTCTGAATGTATCTGTACTGTTCTGTATCCCCATGGCTTGAGGAGAGGTCTGGACCATGTGTTTCTCTAGACGAGATTCGGTAGCATGGGCCCGGTATCACCCGGATTGTCAGACTAGCCTTGAGCTATTTCATGGGTAGGCCTCTGAATGTATCTGTACTGTTTCGTATTCCCATGGCTTGAGGGGAGGTCTGGACCATGTGTTTCTCTAGACGAGATTCGGTATCATGGGCCCGGTATCACCCGGATTGTCAGACTAGCCTTGAGCTGATTCATGGGTAGGCCTACATATGGGAACTGACTGTGAAACGAAAAGTCCTACCTTGATTAGAGAGCACTGTTCCTAAGTATCTGTGACTGTACTGTGGAAGCTTCCGAAATTATTTGAAATGGATATCCATATGAACAATGTAGCAAGCTTATGGAAACTCATGTGTGAATGATTTATATGTTTATGAGAGCACATGAGGATGTGATAGACTTGTGGAAAGTTTATGTGTAAATGAGATGTGTATGTAAATGGGTGTATGTGATAAGCTTTGACATGGAAAAGTCATGCTTGATTACCCATAGACAGGTATTTATGGAATTAGGAATGTGACTGAATAAGAGAGTAATTGGTCTAGGAAATGACCAATGATACAGGGTTGGCGCAGGAGCATAATTAAATGGTGCAAGGGTGCATCTTTAACGAATCTAAAGAGATATAGGCAGAGAATTGGCATCGCTATGCCATACCTTTCACGCTGAAGCGCTAATTGCATTGACTCAAGTAAGAGAGAATAGAGAGTTGGCGCATGCGTGCCCTCCCTTGGCACAGGGGCGCGAAACTGGAATTTGTAACAGATTGGAAATCAGAAACTTGGCGTCGCCGTGCCAGTTTTCTCGCATAGGGGCGCGTTTCTTGAACACTGAAATCAATGTTATGAATTTCTTAGTAAAGCACTGTTGGCTTGTATACTAAGAAATAAACAGTAATCAGTGATTATGGAATAAGTATTGAATAGTAGTCATATTCTGAAATGGTTATCGCCATTTATTGGTTTATTTTGAGTGTTACGCTAGTTTTATAATTCTAGCTGCTTACTGAGTTTCATACTCACTAGTCTGTTTTGTACCTCAGGTATTCGATCAGTAAAAGATTAAGGAAGGATTTCGGCATAACGACGATTGTGTTCCCTTGGCAAGCCCTTATCTGCTGCAGTATTACTCTGTTGGATACGGGGTGTGACACACTTAGCTACCAGCAATAGCATTTTGAAGGCTTTAATTTTCCCAATTAATCAATCGAAATGGGAGTTGATTTGAGGCAAGTTGTTGCTGGTGTCTTAACTCTCACCATGTTTGTAATGCTTGGCAACATGATCAAAAGAGACCATTTTGATTCCATCACTGTAAGCACTTCTTCTTCTTGTACTACTTCTACTTCTGCTTTCCTCTTATCTTCATTTCTTTCTGATATGCTCTACTTTGAATATAAATTTTTAGTTTTTTCTGTCTTTGATTGATCTGTTTTGTGATGTGTTTTGAGCTTGAGGGACATCTTCGAGGCTTTGTGCTTCTGGGATTGATATCTTTTCTCTCTTTTACTGGATTTATGCAATAGTTCAGTTAACCCTATTGTTACTTGTGCAGGAAATGAAGGTTTTATAAACAAATTTGAAATCTTTAATGGCTTGTTT
>SNVD02001476.1:0-150208 GCA_013180625.2 Boswellia sacra
TTTGTTTAAAGAGTGACGAAGGTCTACTGTTGCCAATTGTTGTTCAGACATGACGTGTGAAGGAGAGGAAATCTTTGGGTGACCATCCCCTCCTTGAACAATAGGATGGGAAAGATTTGGTTGAATGACCTGATGGAGAGGTAATCTAGTGGTCTAGGCAACCAGGTCAGTACGCCCACCAACATCCGTTGGGACATTAGGTACTACCATAGCACTCATTGAGTTATTTTCAGTAGTATTTGCAGCATGTTGAGTACTATGTTCAAAAGCTTGGTTGAACATAGTTACCATACGGTTCATTTGTTCACCAAAATTTTGCATGGTATGCTCCATGGTTGTCAATCGACTCATCTTGCCTTTCCTCGGTCTCCTAAATGGAAGTCGAGGTTGCTTGGGGTTAGGGCCCATCCCAGAGGATATTACTAAAGCTCTCCCTGTATCAACTACCCTTTGACGTCGAGGAGGTGCTTCTACCTCAATTTCTTCGTCAACCTTTAGGGAGGTTGAGTATTGGTATGCGTGACTCATGATGTGTTTGATTATGTTTGGATGGGAGTAACAACTAAAGAGGCTTAGATTATCGTTCCCACAGGCGGCGCCAACTGTTGATGCACGATTTCCAGACGGCCGGAAAGAGGGCTGGAGCTCGAATTGTACGTCGGGTCCAATCCTGAGAACAAAGAAAAATAGTCAGGGGTGTCGGCGAAAACCCTCCAACACTCAACTCAGTTTCTGGCACTCCAGAATTTTCTAGGAGAATTTCCTAGAGAGAGAAGCTCTCAAAAACAAAGGAAATTTAGAGAGAGAAAGAGTTTAGAAAAGTGTGCATACCTTGAGCAAAAATCCATGGGGTTTATATAGACATTAGGAGGAGTCATTGTGGGACCCCGATAATAGGCCAAATAATGGGCTCTAATAGTGGGCTTAGATTTAATTGAGGCCCAATTATGTTGTGGCTGTAACAACAATGAAGCAGAAGCATAGACAAAATCATGTAAAACTAAGTAAATATATAAATAGTGACCATAACAATGGTAATGACATACCTTCTTTCCAAATAGGTAAGGAAGCAACCAACCTCGTAAAGCAAGAGAAATAGTTGAGACCAAAACAGGGTTGAGTCCAAAGAACACCAAAAGTGCTGCCATAAGTCGAGTTCTATGCAGCTTATTTATTTGTTTATTACTGCACAAATGAAACAAAGAGATCAGAACCAATCCTAGACTAGGCTAAGCGATCGCTGGTTAAGAAATGAGAGATCCAAGGTGGCTAAGATAGACCAGTTAGCTCTGCCCAGAGTGTTTCAATCCATGTAAGAGCAATAGATATATGACAATTATATAAAGTTTTTAAAAAAAAGAGAAAAAAAATTTTTATGTGAAATATATAAATAGATATATGACAATTAACATATTAATGAAAAGTTTTGAATGATAAATTGTTTGTATTAGTAAAATTAATGGAGCTAGCTCTGAACTAATATGAGAGTTTGTTTTTCTCTCATCTTTCTAAGAGTAGTATGTCCAGCGAAATACATAATCAGAACAAGAAACAATTTTATAGATGTATAAAGGCCAAAGAAAAAAAATCATGATATGTCATTGAACAATTTGATACAAAGCAGTCAAAACTTAACAACCAATGCAAAAAACTGCCCACCGGAAGTTATGGATCAATATATTAAGCGAAATGAAGTGCACAACAAAATGCTCAAAATCAGGTTTACGTCTTAAGCCGATTTAATTCAACAAAAGCAAATATTAGACTTAAGACTTCAAAGAAAATTTAAAGAATTAGGATGATTTACATAATGAAATAGCAAAAACAGTTCAATGCCTAATTGTGCAACAAAGTACTTGAAGCCCTTATCATGCATTTGGTTAAATAGATGTTTAGCTTAAATCTAATTGGTAATAGAAAGCAGGAATTGATTTCTTTAAGACACTTACTTTAAAAAAATACAGAGAAATTAGATATGAAGAAGAAAACAGATGATAAATTTTATTACAGGTAAGTATTTAAAAATTAGATAATTTTAGAATTATCTAAAATAATTTAAAAATTACGGTGTAAAGAGAGATTATAAGGGGTTTAAATAATAATACTAAAAAAAAAAAGAACAAATTGCTGTTGGGCTTAGCCCAAAAGCTGTAAAGCCCAATGGTGTAAATAATATAAATACGTTAGCCGTTGGTGGCCTTCCCGCCCGACCCCTGTTCGACCTGAGAAGCCATGGACGAGGAGCTCCAAAGATTCTACAGTGAAGTCCAAAAATATGTCAATGCCATCAAGATTTTGGACGATATGCTGTTTAACACGTTTATCCCCAATCCAGTACCGCGGCGGATGGCGGAGTCTCTCCAGCACCTGAGAGATGACAGAGCATGGTTGTTAAGGCGATTACGGCGAATCATCCGTCGTAGGATACGACGGATGATGTGGGACTAAACGAAACTAGCCTGTGAAGTCTCTTTCTTAGAGACTTTACAGGAACAAGAGAAAGGGTAATCAATATTTTGTTGATTGGAGTCTTGGAGTTTCTTGGTATTTTATGGGGGTCGTGGTCAAAGCGCGTTACCCGAAGATGGTTCATGATCAAAGGTAATCGTGGCTTCTTCTGATGATCTTTGTGAAACTTTCCAGTTAATACTAAGAGACTTGAAATGCTTTTTCGTTGAATTGTTCACTGATTTTTTTGTGATGGGGGTCGTCATTGATCCCTCTGTTCTTAACTTTCTTTATTATTTTCTCCAGAAGTGACAGAGAATTCATTGCATTTACGAAAGTTGAGTTTTTTGTTGTGGTCTAGTGATCTGGTTTTCTTTGCTTCTGATCTTCCTTCAGATATAGATTCAGATAAAGAAGAGAAGAGACACAATAAGAAGAGCGAATTGCGTTTTCAAGATGAGGGGCGCAGGGCACGTTGGTTGGTAGTCTTAGAGAAAACCCCCAATCTTGGAAATTTTCAGGCTGTAAATACGATGATTCCGCTTCTTCTTTAATGCGAAAAACCAGTTCAAGGTCACATGAGGTATCACCCTTGGATGGAAAGGAAGAGAAATGCTAGTCATACGACGGTTCACTGTGAGAATTTTAGTGTTGGTATTGAATTAGCTGGGACTGCTTCAAGGCATCATCTGGTTGGGAGAGCTTAAATGTGAAGAGAAAGAGGTACAAATCTAATGTAACTTTTTCTATTTCCAACTTCAAAGAGTCCTTTTCTGTTACTCGAATTGTTTAAGATTTAGAACAGGTGGCTTTGTGTTTGTTTATGTTATCTAAGGGGTGTGCACAATTGGGGTGAACTTTATTGTTAAAGTGAGTTTTCTGATAATCGTCCTGAGTTTGAGGTTAAGACATTGAACAAGGGAAAGCAAATTGTGAGAAAGGAGGGTGCGGGAATTTTTTTATAGGGGCAACGAGTCTTTGTAGGTGAAAAACCAAAAGAGTAGTTAGAAACTTGTGCTTCAGATTCTTTGAATGTTTTGCACTAGCAGAAAAAAATGAATGTGTGGAATGAGATTCTGGGAAGGGAAAGAAGGATCTTCAGATTCTTTGAATGTTTTTGCATTAGCAGAAGAAAATGAATGCATAGAATGAGATTCTGGATAGAGAAAGAAGGATGAATTGGGAGTTTCTATTGAGAGGTTATAGACAGATGGTGATGTTGGGATGCGCATCACATAAATGATGCTGAGACTGAAAAGGGGATTCTCCTCAAGGTAAATTTCAAGTGAACTGATGCAGTGTCAAGTGAGGATTCGATGAGAGAAATAGGTTTGGATCAAGCTGGGATTGGCTGTTATGGAATCAACATCAAGCAAGAAAGTCCATTTTGATATGTGCTTGTGATGCTGAGCTTGAGGTGGATTCATGTGACAAGGTAAAATGTTGTATTTCACAGTCAGAAAAGTGGGATGATTCTTGGAAGAAATGTGAAATCGAGTGTAAGACTTGCATCAAGAGATACCAGTCTTACCAAGCGCCTGGAAGCCACCCGAGGATGCATAAATCCAACAGAAGCCGCTGCCGCCTGGAAGAAGTTGGTTTGGATCAAATTGGATTGGCAATATTTTATGAAATCAACTTCATGTATGAATGTCTATTTTGGATTTTGCGATGCTGGACTCGAGCTGGGTTCATGCAGTACATTGCAGTCACAACTCTTGGAAGAAGAAATGCGAAATCAACTGTAAGACCTCCAATAAAAGATGCATAAGTCCAAGAGAAGCTGCCTGAGCACTGGAGAGTGCTGGAAACTGGGAAGAACGGGAACAAGAGTGCCATGTCTCCTCAAACTGAAGCTGATTGCCATCTCCAACGTCATACTCTTTTAGTCATTTTTCTTACTATTAATGCTCAATATGTGAATGGTCTAAAAACTCCAGATTTCTTTATAAATTTTTTTTTTTACCCATATCATAATTATTTTTGAATTAATTTTTTAAACTATCATCTAGTTCTTTTTTCGAAAAAAGTTCAAAATCAAAATTAATGTCACAAAAAAATATGAAATTCATTGCTACTGTTATTAATTAATTAAAAGAAAAGTTTTGAAGATAAAAAATTAATTGCGAATTTTGTATCTAATAAAAAGCCAAAAAAGATAAAAGAATTAAGAAAATAGTTTCTTATAACACTTTCATCTTAAACAAACATATTAATATATAATTTTTATAGTTAAAAAAAAGTTCAAAATTAATATTTTGCAAATAGGAAACAAAAAGGTTTTGGAAAGTTCTGCTAAATCTGATTCCATGTGTTTTTAATACTAAAAATTTTATAAATAGATTTTAAATTTTGATATTATATCTAGAGTGTTAAAAATTATTTTCCTACCAATAAAATTTGAGAACTTTTTAAATTTGCAATTTCTCTCCGCCCCCCACGCCGACTTCTCCCACTTCTCTGCCTTCAACGCCGACTGATGAACACAATAGATTGGGGTTTCAAGCGATACCCTTCTCTTTTCTTTGGCCTCACAGATCTGTTCTCCCTTCTACTTCTTCTTTTTTTTTTCCCTCTTTCATCTCCTTCCTTCGTTTGGCATTGTAATGGATATGGCTGGAGTGTTCGCGAGGCCTGTAGGCTTGTTGGATTCGTAGCACATGTTGGCAGTGTATGGTGGTGATGCCTGTGTAGATCGATGTCAGCCTATTTCATTCGGGGGTTTTGTGATTTGGATGATTGAGGATGGTTCGTGATTTCCTTCTTGGAGTTAATTGAATTGGGGTAGATTGGAGTTTTTTTCCTCCTAGTGTAGTGGCTGTGCTTTATGGCTGCGAAGGTGACGGTAGAGCTATGGCTGAGCTGCTGTTGTGAAATTGGCAGTGCTAGGTTTATCTTTGCCGCTTATGAATGAGGGCTGGTAAGTCTGTTGTTATTGTAATTTGTTTTTTAATTTAAAAAAAAAAAAGAGATTCGCGTTGGATCATTAATGTGAGGAATAAATCCAAATTAGAGAAGGATTTGTATTTTCTAGAACGAATAAATACAAGAAGAAACTAAAAGTTAATTAAATTAGTCTCTTAATTAATTATTAAGATAAAAGGGATTGGAATTCTGATCTAATCAGGATTTCTAATCCTCGTTGATCAAGGTCTAAACGTTGCCTATAAAAGGAAGAGCAGGCATGCGAGGTAGTATTATTCTGAAATTAATCAAGTTGTTTTGCGAGTGATTTGGGTGGCTGTCAATCGGCTAGTCTTTTTCTTCCATTATTCAATTCCTCGTAACTTTGGTAAATGGCTATATCAGAAGGTGGAGGAGAAAATATTAATCTACCAGGGACGCCGAATTCGTCGAATGATGATTACATGCTAATTCGAAAATATTGTCCAATTTGCTGCAAGCTTTTTGCAAGAGCTCCCGTCTTTCGGTGTGATTACGGGCATTTAGCCTGTTCTATGTGCTGCCCCAAATTGAAGAGCAAATGTGCCTTCTGCTCTTCCTCCATTGGTTCAATCCGGTACAAGAACATTGAAGAAATCTTGGGAGAGGAATTAAGCCAAAACGACCCACAAGAACGAGGCGATCATGAAGATCATGACAAATACTGCCCCTATGTCCCACGTTCTTGCCCATTTTCAAACTGCAAATTTGTTGTACCCCGCTGCAAGTTACACAAACACATTAGTGATAAACACACTTCTAATACAATGGGGTTTGTGTTCAATCAACCTTTTCAAGTTGTCTTGAATCCGACCATCATTCTTCAAGAAGAGAATAATCACAAAGTTCGATTTGCACTCAGGATTGAAAAGTACTCCTGGAATAACCCCTGGATAACGCTAGTTCCCATGCCATGTGAGGCAAGTGAGTTAGGTGTAGATCAGGATATGGAGGAGGGAATCAAGGATATTGAAATTGAGGCATTTTTTCCGAATCCCTTTCCCATGCCAGCTGAGGTTGTTGAGGCAAATTTACTTCCACTTCTGTCAGGTAAGTCCTACTCAACAACGGATATTGCCCAATTTAGAGAAATTATCTCACGTTATTCCAAACTATGGTTCCCCATGAAGGTGGAGTACGTGACATCCAAGGACTTGGAGTGGTGGAGGGAGGGCCCCTACAGTGAAAGTGATCCCTTTATTGAGAATATTTTGTCTAATCTCCGTCACTCCTCCGGTGAGATGGAAGATATTGAGAGATATATTCCTCGATCGTCAGAAGAGATCCCAACCGCCATGAAGGTGGAGCCGATACCTGATCCTGATCCTTCATTTGCACATGCAAATGTTGTACTTCTGCTTCATATTCCAGAATTAGACATTCCAATTTCATATTGGCACTATATCGGTTGTACGCCTCTCAGTATCTGCATCAAACAGAGGAAGAAGACTTGATCATTGATATTAGGGTTAATTTTTTT
This sequence comes from Boswellia sacra, assembly GCA_013180625.2. NCBI lineage: Eukaryota > Viridiplantae > Streptophyta > Magnoliopsida > Sapindales > Burseraceae > Boswellia > Boswellia sacra. The sequence goes on from SNVD02001476.1 coordinate 6,872, forward strand.
ATTTGATTTGATGTTTTCAAGTATTTTGATCTTTTTTATTTTTATTTGTTTACATTAAGGACTTTTATTTATCATTTGAAATTATTTGTGATATTGATAGTATATGTATTGGTTATAGTGGTAGAGATGCCTGCTTTAATGATGATTCAAAACAATCAAATTTGCTGTATCATGGTGACATGGCTGCGGTTTGTTTTGTTGGTTAATTTAGATGAAAATTTAAAGAGTTTTATGACGATTACTACTAGGACTTAAAAAAAAAAAGTTTTTTCTTCATAACTAATAATTGTCTAAGAATTCCAATTCTTTGATAGTTTAACAAAAGATATGTGTTTGGGGCTGGTTTGGCAGCGCGCATAGCATGGAGCAGGAACTGGGGCAAGAAGCTGATAGAAGCAATGAATCGAGAAAGGTGGGTTTCTATGGACCTGAGCATCAAGCTGATATTCCTGAGTGGGGCTTAAAGGGTTGAATGAACCCTTCAGATACTTTGAAAAGGTCAGATCATGAAGTCGGAATTTCAGATTTCGAAGCTGGTGTTGATGAGATGATGAGATGATGAGAAGCTGATGGCTACTTTTGTGCTTTCCATGCCTGATTCTGAAGCATTTGCAAGTTCTTGCTCCGAGAGTTGTAAATGCCTTGGCAGGGTTATAGATGTGTTGGGCAACATGTCAGGGATCCTAGGATAGAAATATTTGAGGAGTTAGGTTTTAGAAATATTTGAGGAGTTAGGTTTCTGTGAGTCTCAAGTTGGAAGTTTGTCATTTTTTTTTTTAAGTGTTATTTTCACATGTTGTTCTTATTTTTCCCCTCTAACGGGATGGCCTTGCTCCACCTATGCAACAATTAGACTGATTAGACAATCAATTTGTTAATTCATTTTTGCTCTATGAACCGTTGGAATTTTATACTGTGCATTTTCTCTTGCATTTCAGTTCAATTCCATGTGTACACATCAAAACAATAGATTAGGTCTAAAAAAAATTAAGGACCTCGGTTTTCTGAAACTTAAGATTGCAACTGTATCACCACGGAAAATATATTAAACCGTTAGATTTAACAAAAAATATATTAAATAATAACTTAATGCTAATATTAGATTTAAAAAATATATATTAAATAATAATTTAACGCTAATAAACAGTAAAATAGACTATAATACCCTTTTCTAAATGGTTTATAAAGTGTTAAGTTACTATTTAATGTATTTTTCGTGTGCTACAGTAATCTTAGGGGATATTTTTAGGTTTCAAAAAACTGATATCCTTAATTTATTTAGGTCTAATCTCAGGGGGCAAATTAATATTATCCCAAAAAATTTTAAAAGCCAAACCATGAAAAGGAAGAGAAGATATTTTAGTTGTAAATAGTTTCTTTCTTTAGTATGCAATTTAAAAAAATTTGAAGAATAATATATAGTAATTAAATTTACTTGTAGTACCATCTTCTAGACTAGTATCAGTAACATACATGGAAAATTTTACAAATAAATGTTAAATTTTTATATTATATCAAATTGTTAAAAATATTTTCCTACTAATAAAATTCGAAAACTTTTTTAATTTGCAATTTGTTAAATTTTGACATTTGTCCTACCTATTTTTTAAAATGAATTTTACTCTAATTATTATATTTCTTTTAAAACGAAAACTGGACAAAGAAAGAAAGAAAGAAATAAATAAAATAGGTCTTCAAATTTATGACAAACATTATGAGAAAACGTGTAATATCAAATACATGAGGGGTAAGCTAGTAATTATCGAGAATCTACGAAACGTGCAGTGCACGTGTGATATGTCACAGTAGCAACGACCCAATAAACGAACCAAGCGAGGTCAAAACCCTAGATATTCACAGACAGAGACAGACCTTGCAAAGGAGAAACCTTTCCTCCAATCTAACTCTCTCTTACGTCCATTGATATCTAATCAATCTCAAAGCTTTCTTCTTCGCCCAAAGGTACATAATCTACACACACTCTCTCTTTCTTTCTGACGTCATTCAATTTGTTATTTTGTTTTCTTAGCTTCGTTTATATTTATTTTATTTTTAATTTTTTATTTGGTTCTGCTTCATCGATTAGGGTTTCACTGACTCTTTATTGTTTAGATCTATACGTCTTATTTGTATCCCATATGTTGTGTGAATGAGAGAGGCTTAACTGTTTGTTTTAATATTATGTTTGTAGTGAATTCAGAATTGGCTTCCCTGGTAGTTTGAATTCGTGGGTTGCTTCTAGAATTTTCATTAGTTTGCGTTTCGTCTTGTTTTTGAGATTGACTTAATAATTGGATTATGTATGGACGGTTTGTTTGGTTTTTTTAAATGGTTTATGTTTTGAATTTTGAACAGGTAAAACCCGGCGGCTGTTTGGCATAATGGCCGGTCAGAGGAATAGTTATGGAAAACGGCCTCATTCTCAGTCTGATTATGATAATGGTCCTAGTAAACGGAGACATTCAGGTGGTGATGATAGAGACCAGTTTGTGATCAGTTCTGAAGATACTGTGTACCGGTACTTGTGTCCTATAAGAAAGATTGGCAGCATTATTGGAAGAGGAGGGGAGATTGTTAAGCAATTGAGAATAGACACTAAATCGAAGATCAGGATTGGTGAGACTGTTCTGGGGTGTGATGAACGTGTGGTTACCATATATAGTGCTAGTGAGGAGACTAATACCTATGAAGATGATAGCAAATTAGTGTCTGCTGCCCAGGATGCCCTGTTTAGGGTGCACGACAAAGTTATTGCTGAAGAGTTGCGTGGTGATGAGGAGTCTGAAGGAGGTCATCAAGTTACTGCTAAGCTTCTTGTACCATCTGATCAGATAGGCTGTGTTATTGGGAAAGGTGGACAAATAGTTCAGAACATTCGTAGTGATACTGGTGCTCAGATTCGCATTCTTAAGGATGATCATTTGCCTTCTTGTGCATTGAGCTCAGATGAGCTTGTGCAGGTATTATGTACAGAATATTATAACTTGTTCAGCTAGCTTTGAAAGCTTTAATATGATACCTATGCTTTTGGTGATTAATTGCGGATAGGCAGAATAAAATTTTGTCTCTATAATTTGTGAAAAGAATGAAACGTCTTTATGTGGTTCCAGACTAGTTTTGTTTCAAGGAGCTATCTCTTTATCTATCTCTGGATGACACAAATAAGGTTATAGGTGAAGTTTTAGGGGACGGTGGTATCATCATACCAGAAGATGTACATCTGTCTTCTTTCATGATGTTAGGTTAATATTGCTTTGGTGGCATGAGGAAATATGTTTGCATCTTTTGTTCCTTGATGAGCATGCATGCATGCCTTGGATTTGCATGTTGTCTTCAGCTGATTGAAGTTTTTGAACGCCTGTAATTTTTTTAATAAATTTACCAGAGTCCAAGACAAAAAAAAGGGGCGATCACTTTGTTCTTAATACCTTGGCTTAGGCTTCTGACTGAACTTACTTATTGCGGTTTTGTTGTTTTCCAGATATCAGGGGAAGCTGCGGTTGTGAAAAAAGCTCTGTATCAAATTGCAGCTCGCCTTCGTGAAAATCCATCACGATCTCAACACTTGCTTGCTTCTGCTACTTCCAATGCATACAATTCTGGTGGTTCACTTGTGGGTGCAACTGCTACTGCCCCAATTGTGGGAATAGCTCCATTGATGGGAGCTTATGGAGGATACAAAGGTGACACCACTGGAGATTGGTCACGCTCCTTATACTCTGCTCCTAGGGATGAGATGTCTTCAAAAGAATTTTCCCTTCGGTTGGTTTGCCCGATTGCTAATATCGGAGGTGTTATTGGCAAGGGTGGTGCTATAATTAATCAGATTAGACAAGAATCAGGGGCAGCCATTAAAGTTGATAGTTCAGTAACTGAAGGAGATGATTGCTTGATTACTATTTCGTCCAAGGAGGTGAAATTTTAATGTTTATACACCTCTTAAGCATACGTAATTTTGGATGCATTGCTGTAAAGTTCTAATTATATGCCAATTTTATCTCATTTTAGTTTTTTGAGGACACATACTCTCCAACAATAGAAGCAGTTGTGCGGTTGCAACCCAGATGCAGTGAGAAGATTGAAAGAGACTCGGGCCTTATCTCATTCACAACCCGCTTACTAGTTCCAACCTCACGAATTGGCTGCCTTATTGGTAAAGGAGGAGCTATTATAACTGAGATGAGGAGACTGACCAAAGCTAATATTCGCATACTTCCTAAAGAAAACCTTCCAAAAATTGCATCTGATGATGATGAGATGGTGCAGGTAAAGCTGATATTAAAGCCTTTGTAAATTAATTCTTAACCACTGCCCTGGGTAACTAGCTTTCTTTAATTAATATTAAAACTTTTGGGGAACAGATTTCTGGAGACCTTGATCTTGCAAAGGATGCTCTCGTACAAGTAACTACGCGGTTAAGGGCAAATCTGTTTGATAGGGAGGGTGCGGTTTCTGCATTTGTGCCAGTTTTGCCATATCTTCCTGTGTCAGAAAATGGTTCAGACGCTTTAAATTATGAAAGTAGAGATAGCAAAAGACATGGACGTGGGCATCCTTATTCTGGTGGATATGGCTCTAGTGATTTGGCTGCTGCTGATAGTTATGGAAGTTATGGTAGTTCACAGGTATTTATGCTTTCACTTTTATACATGTTAGGTTTTTTGTTTCAATTTTATATTCTAGGAAACATGAGTTCCTGTCCTTTTAAACTCTTTTTGCAGCCTTATTTTTGCTTTATTCTTTCATGTATTACATGTATCACTTTATGTAAATTTACCATGCCGTGCTTCTCGGGGCTGCAAATTCATTTTTTAAGCCCTGTTTGTTGTTTGCTGTATGATAACTTTTCATTACCTTGTGTAGCTCGGTGGTAGTGGCAGTGCTTATGGAGCCTATGGGAGTTATTCTTCAGGACGTAGTGGTGCTTCTGGGTGAGAACTGAGAATTCTTTTATTCTTGTTCTTTTGATGGCCTCACGTTTGGTTAGTGTCTTCTATCATCAAAAAATTGGTTCTTAGCCAGGAGTACAGTTTAGCAATGCTTTAGGGTGACAGATGGTGCTAATTCTTTTGTTCAACATGATTTCTGAAATCTTTAGACATCTTTGATTTATCAGTCTGTATTCCAGATCTTTTATGGTTCTGCTATATGTGTGCACCAGAGATTTTAGTTTTATTTTTGCTTAGTATTGTCATTTTATCCATGCTGCTGCTTTATAGCTCCATGGTCCTCATTATTAGCTTCTGTTACCAGGTTATCCAGCCATACCCCTGTTTCTCGGCGCAAAAGCTATTACTAGAATATGGTGGTGTCCATGCAGGTAGTATGTGGTTTTCCCTTTCTTGCCCTCTCAATTGATATAATTGGCGACTCCATTTATTATATGCCAGTGGCATATTACTAGTATGCGACAGTTTCATATCATAGCCTATCCAACTTCCCGGTAAGTAGGATTCTGATGCACTTGTTTTCCCTTTTTGCCTGTCCCTTCCCATTAAAACAGCTGAGATCCATGAAGCCTGAAGCCAGCCCACTGCCTCTTTTGATGAAGCCTGCCTAAACCGGAAGACCAGATGAACCAGGGTTGATATATTCATCGCCCACCCTCATGCCTTAGGAGGACTAAATAATGTGTTGAAGATTTGTTTATTCTCTCTTTTGATCCATGTCCATGACACCAAATTCACCCAGCTCTATATATTGCGTTCCCAAGAACCTATAAAGCCAGCGTGCTTGTGTCGCTGCTTGTTTTGTTTTTGTTTTTGCCTAGTTCAAATTTCTTTTGAAGTACAAAACCATGTTGCTTCCTTATCTGGCAGATGTATTAAGTGTGTTGAGTTTTGTTTGTTCAACATTTCTTAGCTATATTGTCATTTAGTTGTATGGTTGTTTTAAACTTTGATGGATTTAATCCCCATAAACTTAGCCAGTTGCCCTGAATTATGAAATTCACCTTTCTGGCACTGATACCTCACTCATGTCATATATAAATATCTAAAAGCTGCTGTTGCTATTTGTTCTTTGAAATGTAGTGCCTTATTAGGTACTGATGTGTCTCGTAGACCATACTTGGCTTCGGGATTCAATTGGAAAATGAAAATGGCTAGAGAGTGTTTGTTTCTTATGTGATCTAGCCATGCTACCTAATGGAAATTTCAGAAATGACATCACCATGAAGTATACATGGCCGGTGGGGGAGCATGTTGTGCAAGCTCAATGTTGCATGAAGTATGGAGGCATCATTTCCATTAGAAAATTGATTAAATTGTGTTATCATCTCATTCATTTTTTCTTAATTGCCTGTTATGCGCTAGAGTTTGATTTCTCATGTTCTGCAGCATTGAATTTTTAGCTTTATTTATACATTCAGCCAAATGGTGTGTTGCATCCACTGAGGAAATTGCTAGTTTATGCATTTTTGTATGCATTGTTGAAGTCAGAAATATAGGGTTTACTCAAATTTGTTGCGATATAGTTTCGTGGCATTTTCATTTGGTAACACTTTTTGGGGTCTTCTGAGCAAAATGCCATCAGTTCAATCCCTTCATCTGAAAGGTATGTAAAGGTGTCCTGCGTGCCTGCATGCATACACATCTTGTGGATGTTTGCAAGTTCAGATGCTGGTGAAGGCTGAAGTACGACTTCCTTGGGGTAGTAACTAGTAAGCGGTAGGTTGGCTTCGTCTATCTTACATTCTTCTGTGTTTGAGTCTGTTCCTAATGCGTGGCTTATTGATTGCAATACGTTTTTTGTGGACATATCATCTGGCAGGTGCCATCGTACACCGGGGGACCACTTAATGGTTGTGAAGGAGTGTATCTTCGTGATTTTAGCTACTAGTTTGTACTTTAATTCGATTGTATGAAAATTCTTTAAAAAAAATTCACAATAAAGAAATAAAGAAAATAAGTTTATAATGAATGTTTTCGTTTGGGCTAATGTTACTTGTTATATGCGTGTGTGGATGGAGAGGGAATATTTAATAGGAAGCCATGGCCATGATGGTACCACCATCATACCGTTAAAATTCATTAAGCAAAAGGGATGTAGCCTATGCTTGATAAATTTAAATTTGTAAAAAGACAAAAACCCAATTCGTTTTTACAAGTTGAATAGTGAGAAGATTGAAAAGGGTTAATCTGTCTACACAAATCCATCCAAGATGCAAATGTATCAAAAATTCCATGATCGATCGGAAGAGTAAATATATTCACCTAACGCAACTCCCGCAGCATCCAAGAGTCATGAAAGTTATATAAGTACTGCGGGACGGTCACTTACAAGTTGCCACTTACTCGTTGTAAAGCATGGCAAGTCAAAATCTGTTGCGGTTTCTTAAATGACTCTGAAGCTATTTACTGCGGCTACGATGTGTAGATCTTGAGGCTTAATTTGTTTTGCACGGGTCAACTTCTTAAGCGATAGAGACATGACAGATCTGTCGGCTTATATTGGTTTTAACACCTATGCAAAGTCACATCCACAACTAATGAACCACCAAGTATGTACACTTCCTCTCATCACTCTGTTGCACAAGACACAATATTTGACAGTTCTAGACCTGCCCTCTTTGAGCAAAAGCTAGCATCTTTTAATACTTCTGTATGCAAAGTTACTTTAAAACAGCTTCTAGACCATCTCTTGCAAGAAAACTCATTCGTCCATGCACTGCCAAGAGGGTTTTCTATCCAATCCGCTTCTAATTCTCTACCTGTTTCTACAGGCTCCTCCTTTTGGAATGCATGCTTGTTCTTGTGTTGAAAACCATAGAGAGGTTTTAAGTGCATGATTCCTTGTCTATGCAAGTAAAGAATGTTGTCTTTCTCCTTTGGGAAAATATGTGATTGGTTGGGTTGTCTGGAAGCTCTTCCTTCCGCTTTTGTTAATCAGTCTTTTATACATGATTGACACTTGTTCTTTTTATGGTAATTCTTCATCAAAGGTCTTGCATGTGGGAATGAGGTTATGTAGTGCAGCCAAGGATGACTTGCCGGCAAGCTTTATTTTAGCATTATATATAGCATATGCATGACTTGCCATAAACTTTACAATATGCTGTTTAGATGTGAGTCATTTGACATTAACATAATGCGTTTACTATTGATCGGCAAGTCGTCTCTGGCTACATGACTGCCTCCTTTTCTCATGCTAGATTTATGATGATAATCACGATAATGATGATGATGATGATGATGATAGACCTTCTATGAAGATGTTATCTCAGTGAACATGTAGTGTAACACGAGATGGGGTTGAAGGTTATATTAACTTTTTGTAGGTTAATTCTAATCCACTACAGATATTGTGCAGGTTGAAATTGAAGTTGTTGCATATGTCTTCTTTGTCAAAACTTAGATTATCATCTTAATTAATTTATCTACACCATAATATGCACATAGATATGCTGTTTTAGTTATGATATTATGCATAATCTCTTCATGGAGCTCACAGTACGAGAGAAGAGGAAGCATTAGATCTAGAAAAATGCAGTATTGGCTCCTGAAGCAAGCTACACCAAGCTCTTTTATCTAATGTAATCTTAACAAATCCTTCTCTCAGTTTTTCATTGGAAGGAGGCATATACATATCAAATAGGTGACGGAAACCAATTGCAGTTTATAATTGCAGGCACTTGGTCGCATGCAGAGGTATTGAAATTAGCATGGCAAATGTAAGAACTCCTGTCCTTTGTATGCTGATGTGCTTAGATCTAGCAGGGTTACAATATCACCTCTAATTACGCATCAACGTTCGCATAAGTAGGTGCTTAAATATGCAGTTGATTTTAACTTTCCTAATATTCAATAAGAAGTTAGTTGCAGTCTTGCACGAATAATCTCTTTGTGGTTTAAGCTTTGCATACTTTGGTTACAGTCCTCTTCATTATGCATTTGATGACATTGTGCCTTCATCTTTGAATTGCTGCATATGGTTCATGATGTGCTTTCAGGTAGATACTGATATTTGAGACAAGATAATTGCCTGTGAGTTACATCTAATCCCTTTGGTACATGTAGTGTAGCTGCTCAAAGGTTGGTGAATAATGGTGATGACAAATTCAAGCTGAGTAGTACTGGACCAGAAATAAGAATTTGAAGAATTTGAAGCTTGACATCAGTTGCGAGATAATTCATATAAAGCTGAACTAAGGTCAAGAGATTCATAAATTTTCTAATCAATTTCTGAATTAAAAATTAAAATAGATCTGGATTTGCATTAGACTGTCAGAGAAACAGTTCCTCAAGCAGTCCTGATTTGTTCAGAAGTTTTAATTTTCATGTCCCATTTGAGTTCAAGAATTAATGAACTGAATTGAACCACATGGAAAGTTCCAGCAAAGTAATGCTAGCTAACTTTCTCTCCTCATACAACCAAGGCCGAAATGTTTCACTTCACAGTTTGCAGTCAAACTGCTCCGCATACACATATATATCGAAAGTTAACTCTTAACTAGTGACATCTAATCAATATCAGTGAACCGCAGGCATTGAATGAGGCTGCCAATTAAGATGGTGACCAGTCAGTGAAGTTCATAATAAAACTTAACTTTTTTTTAAAAAAAAGGCAAAAATTAAGCTGCTGCAATTTGCATGTAGATCCATAAACACAATACGAAAGAATGACACATCTAATCACCTCATTGATAAATAATAACATTGAGAAACTACTTGAATTCCAAACATGATTAAGTACCAAACCCAGAAACAATTAATACAAAAACTCAATATCATGAACTGCATAAAACTTCAAAGATGACATGATTAAATATATCACGCAAGTCAAACTCTTTCAAAATATTATTATACATGAACAACAAGGAGAACAGCATAGATAGATGGGCTAAAGAGAAATAAGACCTTCTCTCACAAGCAGTCCAAACATGAGAACAAAGAGGCCAACTGCAATACATTGAGTTGGAGAGATGAAAGTCTGTGAATAAGCAGACAAAGTGATGGCTGCACCAGCTAATCCAATCAAAAGGGCACTCAAGTTCTGATTCATTGTGTTAGACAAATTACTTCTTCTTGAGTTCCCTTGCCTTGGTGTTTCTTGCTAAAAAAAAGCTAGTTGTGAGAGTGGTGAGAGCTGGGTAGCTGGCTGGCTGGTTATGGAATGGAATGGCCTTTTGAGACTTAGCTTGAGCCAATTTCCAGTTCTGAAAGTCAACTCTTTTGGGGATTATGAATCTGACATTAGCTCTTGATCCATGATTTATGAACTCATTGACTTAATATAATTTTGGTTGACTGAAGTTTGGTAGCTTTGATGATTGAGATCGGTAAGGTCCAATTGCTTGTTGGATCCTATTTCCAATGTTTGAATTTGGCCCACGAAGAAGGCCCAACCCATGAGCTAAGCCTTACAGTTCCAAATATTTAGTAATTTCTCACAAAATTTTTAAAAAAAATGTGATTTTTTTTTCTTTTCTTTATGAAAACACAACTAAGAAGTAAGAACCAAGATGTAATAGGAAACACATCAAGTTTTATTTCTTTACCTATGTAGCAACAGAAATATAAAAAATAATAATAAATTGAAAGAGTGGCATAAAAATAAAATTTTATTCTCCCGAAATATTAAACAAATTAGAATATTTATAGGTTACCTTAAACCTACGATAGTACACAAAAGGGATATTTACTCAGATTTGCTAACCTAAATTCAGATTTTTTCAAATCTAATTTTATTCTGTATATTGAATAGAAACCAACATTCCATAACATTCCTAAAAGTTAAATTAGCCGCCACTATCAAATTTTGTTATTTCTGAGGACCAAGAAATACTTTAAAACTCAGGGGTTCTAAGGTAATTTTCTATACAGAAGAAACAAGAAGGAAAACGACATGTCGTTTAATTTAACCTCTTTGATTGATGCTACTCAAATGCTCGAATGAAGCTGCACTAGCTCCATTACCGAAACTGGTTATCAAGCCATGTAGCAGTTACAGACGAGAACAGGAATAATAACAATCACCAAACTTGATAGCTTTCACATGTTCCAAATCTTCTCCGCTCTCAAGAACTTCCACAATCTCCACAACATCAAACGGGTTCGTTCTCTTTTTCCTATCAACCACCAAATTTTCACCACTACAACTCTCTCTTCACCTGCACGGAAACACCAAACAAACGAAACCCACGTTCAATTATCTTCTATCAACTTCTCTGGTATTGCAAAATCTGTTCTTTCGAGATGTTCCCATTTGCTAGAGATAGAGAAAGATAGTAAGTCGTATGCTAGTGCTTCATTGAAAGACCTTCTTTTGGATATATCAAATGTGATACCTGAAACATCGCGTAAATTCTTTAGAGTTTCGGCATTGAAGCCTGAACATGTACTTGAAATATTACTGGGTTTTCGGTATGAGTGTGAAAAAGTTGGATTTGAAGCTAGAAAGGTTGGAACTTTATGGGAAGTTTTTAAGTGGGTTAGTTCCCAAAGTAAGGGTTTTAAGCATCTTCCTAGGTCGTTTGAGGTCATGGCCGGGTTGCTTATACGAGTTGGGATGTTTCGAGAAGTTGAGTTATTGGTTCTGGAAATGGATGTAGAGGAGGTTCTGTTGAACGGAAATGGAATTTTCAGTAGTTTGATTGAAGGCTATGTTGGCATTGGTGATTTTAAAAGGGCTGTTTCAGTGTTTGATCGAATGAGGGGGCGGGGTTTAGTTCCCACATTGTCGTCTTATAGTGTCTTTATTGATTATTTGGTTAAGATGAAGAGAACCCAACTGGCTTTTCGAGTTTGCTTGGATATGGTAGACGTAGGGCTTAATTTGAGTGATGTGGAAAAGGCTAGTATTGAGAATGTTGTTAGATTACTTTGCCGGGAAGGAAAAATTCAAGAGTCTAGAAATCTTGTTAGGAGGGCGTATTTGGGATTGGAGCCGAGTGGTCTGGTGCTTAATGAGATTGCCTGTGGATATTGCGAAAAGAAGGATTTTGAAGATTTGATAAGTTTCTGTGGTGAAATGAAGTTTACACCGGATGTTCTGACCGGCAATAAGATTATTTTTACTCTATGTCGTAATTTTGGGACACAGAGAGCAGATTTGTTCAGGCAGGAATTGGAGCATTTGGGTTTCAGACCTAATGAAATAACCTTTGGGATCCTGATTGGTTGGAGTGTTAGCGAAGGGAATTTGAGAAATTCCTTTGTTTATTTATCAGAGATTTTGTCTAGAGGCTTAAAACCTAATGTGCATTCTTATAATTCTCTTATAAGCGGAGTGTTTAAGGAGGGTATGTGGAAGCATGCCAAAGACATCCTTGATGAAATGGTGAACAACGCGACACCTCCCATTTTTTCCACTTACAGACTTCTTTTAGCAGGTTATTGCAAAGCCAGGCAATTTGATGAAGCAAAAATGATTATCTCTGGTATGGTGGACCTTGGTTTCATTAAAGTCTCTTCACCAGAGGATCCACTTTCAAAGGCATTTACAGTATTGGGGTTCAATCCATTGACTGTGAGACTGAAAAGGGATAATGACGTGGGATTTTCTAAAACAGAGTTTTTTGATAATCTTGGGAATGGACTTTATTTAGACACAGACCTGGATGAGTATGAGGAAAGATTAACTATGATTCTTGAAGATTCCAAAATACCTGATTTTAACTCTCTTGTAATTTCAGAATGTGCTCAAAGAAATTTAAAGGCTGCAAAACTGCTGGTTGATGAAATGGTTTGGTGGGGTCAAGATCTGTCTTTGTCTGTCTTTGCAACATTAGCTAATGAGCTGTGTGCTTCTTCTTCTTCTTCTCATATCAAGGCATGCATTATTCTTTTTGAGAAACTGCCAAAATTGGCTGATCAGCTGGATGAAGAAACTCTCAATTTGCTTGTCCAAGCATGCTGCAAGAAGGGATTGACACACAAAGGGAAGACAATTTTTCTTGGAATGCTTCAGAGGGGTCTAAAAATCAAGAATGAGACTTATACTGCCCTGTTAATAGGTTTGTGTAAGAAAAAAAGAATGATGAGTGACCTTCTTGATTGCTGGGATATTGCTCTAGATAAAAAGTGGTTGCCAAAGTTGGAGGATAGTGAGGAACTTGTGGAATGTCTTTGCCATCAGAAAATGTTGAAGGAAGCTTTTGAGCTTCTTGAGCGCATGCTGGAGTCCTACCCTTACTCAAGGGCAGAAATTTATCATTTGTTCCTGGAGAAGCTTTGTGTTACAGGTTTTTCGATCACTGCACATGCATTGGTGGAAGAGCTTTCTCAGAAGGGCTGCAACTTGCATCAAATGGCTTATAGTCATCTTATGAGAGGGTTGTGTAAGGAGAAAAACTTTTCTGTTGCCTTTATGATGTTGGACTCTATGCTGGCCAAGAACATGACCCCTTGCTGGGATGTTTCTGTTTTATTAATACCTCAGCTGTTCAGAGCTAATAGATCCAGTAAAGCTATTGCATTAAGACAGATCAGTTTGAAGGAGCAATCTGCCTTACCATTTTCGTTTGAAAGTGCTTTAATAAAAGGATTTTGTATGACAGGAAAGGTTGAAGAAGCATCTAACATATTCCAGGACATGTTGTCTGATGGATTACTTCCAGAAGCTGAAATTTGTAGTGTGCTGATTCAAGGGCATTGCCAATCTAACAACTTGAGGAAGGTCAGGGAGCTACTTAGTGTCATGATAAGGAGAAAATTAAGCCTCTCAATCTCATGCTACCGAAATTGTGTACGCTGGATGTGTATGGAGGGTTGGTTTCCTTGGGCATTTGGCCTAAAGGAGCTCATGCTTGGAGAAAGAAAGTCTCATAATCTCATCATTTATAACATTCTGGTTTTCTATCTTCTCTCAACCGGGAATAGTTTCCTTGTGAATAAGGCTTTAAATGAATTGGTAGAGAAGGGATTGCCACCTGATGAAGTCACTTATAATTTTCTCGTATATGGCTTTTTGAAGTGTAAAGATGTTTCAGGTTCTGTTTACTACTTTTCTACAATGATAGCTAAGGGACTTAAACCAAGCAACCGCAGTTTAAGAACAGTTATAAGCACTCTGTGTGATACAGGGGAACTTGGAAAAGCATTGGAGTTGAGTGAAGAAATGATATTAAAAGGGTGGGTTCATGATTCAGTCATTCAAAATTCAATTGTTGAGAATCTTCTTTCTCATTGTAAGCTTCAAGAAGCAGAAGACTTTTTGCAGCGTATAGTAGCTAAAGGTCTAATTCCTAGTACTATTAATTATGATCAGCTGATTAAGCGATTTTCTGGGTATGGAAGACTGAACGTGGCAGTTGAGCTTTTGAACATAATGTTGAAGAAGGGAAATGTCCCTAATTCTGCCAGTTATGATTCTATAATTCATGGTTTCTGTACATGTAATAAACTGGAACAAGCCATGAATTTCCACACTGAGATGTTGGCTAGGGATCTGAAGCCAACTATCAATACTTGGGACATGCTTGTTCATAAATTGTGTCAAAAAGGACAAACTGCAGAAGCAGAAAGGCTTTTGATTTCTATGGTACAATTGGGTGAAACTCCAACTAGGGAAATGTACTCCTCCATAGCTAAAAGGTATTGCTCTGAAAACAATCTAAAGAAGGCATCGGAACTCATGCAAGCAATGCAGCAAAGTGGTTATAATCCAGATTTCAGTATACATTGGTCTCTGATAAGTAACTTGAGCAATTCAAGTGACAAGGACAGTAACAAAAGCAGCCAGGGTTTCTTGTCAAGGCTTCTTTCTGGGAGTGGACTTTCTTGGGGAAGGGACTCCAAGGCCAAACCTGGTTGATACAGTGCCATAATGATTCAGCCTCTTATCTTTATCTATTGGTTCATATATATATATAAATTTTTTTTTGTTTTGTTTTGTTTTTGTTGACATACTACTAGGATACATTGTCCCATTTCCTAGGCTAAACAGTTTCCAAGTTATTCTTAGATGGTTCTAATTTGACCAATCATTGAGAATATGGTCTTTTGTAGCATGAGATGTAATATACTGAAATCTGCTATTCATACGATATAGCGCTGAGATATTCCTGCAGAAGAAGTATTTCATCATGCTTCTGGCATTTGTTCTTTGTTCTCATGTATAATCTCTTATTTTTATCCTTTTTTTGTGTTATTAAAGTTCTTTTATCTATGGTACATTTCATCTAGACGATAGATATGAAATCAAACCTGAAATCTAACATCATCTGAGTATCTGATCTAATTCTTGGACATGTGATGTTGCTATGATCCAAGATAAGCAAAGTTTCCTAGCTCATTTTTCACATGAAACAAGCTGCATCACTAGCAGAGCCTTAAAATCCAGTTTCAGCCTGAATGCTGCTTTCAGACTGACTAACTTGCAAGCAGTTACCACGCCATTCAATTTGTATTAAATTATATTTAGTTGGCAGGATTGTTCAGATTATCCACCCATGTATCAGGTTTTAAAGCTGCATAACCTGATACTTTCTCTTGTATGCGAGAACTGTTTTGACTGCCCCTGGATGAAAGGTTCAGTTTGCTACTGATCCGTTGCCCCGGACATGGGAATCACCAGTTTGAGGCTTCAAGATCTCCTTTTGATCCTTCACATCTCGGCTCAAAAGGATATGTTATTGACAACCCACATTTCAAAGACATAATAAAGATTCTTTGTTTATTTCAAAGAAGGATGGTTGCTTTTGAGCTAAAGTCACAATTGTATGAGATTATTAGTTAAACAACATGGTTAAAGCATCCTGTAGTGGTCGCGGAAATGCTTAAACAATGGCATTACTTGCTTATCTATCAAGGGTCGGGACACTATGTGAGGGAAGAGCACTTGTTTTCAATAGAATAAGTTCATTGTAGAGATCTATTCAACTGTATTTGGGGACGCAAACTGCTATCTTTTGTGTTTTTAAGTTAAACTATGATTTTATTCCCTTGTGATAAAACTGAGACGTGATTTTTTTTAATGGTTTATTTGTCAAAAATGATATTAAGGCAAGGAGATTCAAATACGAGACATTTTATCTTTGATATTATGTTAACCAACTATTAAACCCAAAAACTTAAATTATCACATAAAGGCCAGTATTTGAGTCTAATATAAAGAAATAAAGAAACTAACATGTTACTTCTATGTTGCCTACATCATGCTATAAAATTTTCTCTTTCTCTGGTTCATAATACTAAGATCTAGCCACAACTTATAGGCTTCATAGACTTCATCAACATCATATATGTGAAATTAAGAAATAGGGTTACCTCATTGTTGACTTGGAACCAACAAAACAATATAAAGAAAACAACTATGGATAAACTTCTGATCCCTTTCTGCTGAGGATAGGATATAAAGTGGATTGGTTCAATTATGCCGCAATCATATACCAACTAAATTGCCAAGTGTCATTGACATTAGCTGCTCAAAGGCAACTGCCTCCATATTCATCAGGCTCGCTAAAAATTTGAATATCCTAGACTTAATGGTAAGGGGATTCTTCATTGTTGTCTCTCCCAAAAAAGAATACAATGTATAACTAATTCTAAGCCACTTTTGCCAATTTTGGTATGGTTTGGTGGAGTTGGAAGAGGTGATCATAATTGATATAATTTGTATAAACAATGGAGCAAGTACAGCTGGTTATCTTTAAAATAACTTAATGTCATAGCTTTAGTTAGTACGGTCATGTTACTAGCACAACATAGCATGAAAGTGGGGCTCTGAAGCCAACAAAAATTGGCCCGAACTGCTCTTAGACTGTTTTGCATGTTGGCACATTGGCCACATGCATATAAGTACCCTTTCCATTCTCCTCCTCCATGCACATTGAGGCATTTAATTTCAACTCAAAATTAACTAAAGTACTCTGCAACTCTTCAAAGAAACCTAAAATTTAACTTGTAGAAAAATGAAGGCTGGTGCTCTTGAGCTTGCTGAGGCCAAGAACTCCACCCCAAGAAGTGGAGTGACTAGAGGAGTGTCTATACTAGACTTCATTTTGAGGCTGCTGGCATTCATTGGTACACTAGGGAGCGCTATTGCCATGGCAACAACGAACGAATCACTTCCTTTCTTCACACAATTCATCCGGTTCAGAGCCGAGTATGATGATCTTCCAACATTCACGTATGTTTTCTTTATCAATAGTTGATTATGTTCATTAGAAAAATACATATATTTGTTTAACTGTATTTTGCTAGAAATTATTGATCAGGCTTTCTTTGAAACAGGTTTTTTGTGGTTGCTAATGGCATTGTAAGTGGTTATCTGATTTTGTCTCTTCCATTTTCGCTCTTCCACATCGTGAAAAGCGGAGCTCAGAAGAGTAGAATCATCTTGCTCTTATTTGACGCGGTAATTCCATAGACACTAAGCTGCAGCTCAACAAATATTTATCAACTTAAAACATGAAATAAATGTCACATAATATATATATTCACTTCACAAAGAGCTGTAATATTTTGCTAGAGCTTCGAGGAGTGCACCATACAAGTTAACGTCATGAATCGTGCATGAAATTCTTATCTAATAAAATCTTATTATGCATAACCATTTATCTGAAAAATAAACATGTTCGCAATCCTTGAAAATCTTCCAAAAAATTCCAAAATTCCCACCAAATCAAACATTTATATGTACTTATGAAATTTATGTTTTTATTAGAAATGCTTGTACCAAAATGAAAATAAAAAATTTATTATATGTTTCTCGAAGAGAATAAACGATAGATGGTATGTTTAGTTATATATTTTGTAATTAAAATGTATTAAAAAAGTAGAAAAAGTGAGAAACAAGAGAATGGAATAATAATTATAAATTGTTATCATCTTAGGTGAAAATGGGGCTTTAAAAATATTGTATCTTAACTAAGTGCCTTTTATAGTGCTTTTTATGAATTCAAAATGAAACATTTAACCAAACGTTTTTCACACTATATTATAAGAAACTCAAACTAAGCTAGAAACATAGAAAACAACAAAAACATGTTGCCAAATAGATACAACATACTTCTTCAACCGTCAAAAGATAATTAACTCATATATTCTCTGAAAATGAAGATGCAAGGAGTGTGCGTGCAAATAAATGCTTGAAGCTGAAGTAATAAATTATTGAGTTGATGTCTAATGACAAGAAGTTTACTAAGCTGTAGGCAATGCTGGGGCTTTTGACGGCTGGGGCATCAGCAGCGGCAGCAATTGTATATTTGGCACACAAGGGGAATGCTAGAGCAAATTGGTTCGCCATCTGCCAACAATTTAACTCTTTTTGCGAGCGCATCTCTGGTTCCTTAATAGGATCCTTTGGAGCAGTTGCAGTGTTTATTCTCCTAATCTGGTTGGCTGGTGTGGCTATTTCTCGACGTTAATTACAACTGATGGGCTCCTGTGACGTTAGTGTACCCATGTGTGTGCATGTTGGTTCGTGTTTGCATTATTTGACTGTGTTTATCTTTTCTCTAAATTTAGTTTTCTTTTTCAGTGTAATGCTTTTTCTGTATTCCAAGTTGCCATTTCTTCATTAAACTCAATATCAATATGAATGTTACTGTTAATGTTAGAGTTATCATTTTAGGCTCTCGAGCTTTGAGTAATTTTTTTAACATGGTATTAAACACTAAGATCTTAATACTTAAATATTAATGTTGAATATAAATCAATCTTGATTTTATATACTTTTAAATGGGATCCTCACATTACATGTTGGAGAAATGTTAAATATTAATAATGAGTTTCTTACTTCTGCTGGCAATGATTACAGAATAATTAAAGACTAAAGCGATAACCAATCAACAAGTACCATAATTATTTCCTGAGTAGAAAAGTATTCTATACAAGCAGACAAGCAAAGGCTGATGTCAACGCGCAAAGGCTGATATCAACACGCAGAATCTATGAATCTTTCTCATAGACGCATTAGCAACCATAGACACACCAACAAGAAAGATAGATTCTAACCTACCTTTCAAGATTCATGGTAAGGTTCAGGTTCCTCTTTCCTCACCTATTATCACCGTCTAGTCAACCTCTCCTTCTCTATGTATCTAAATTTTGCCCAAAAGTTTGAGAGCTTTATCGTTTATGCTCATAGTGCTGATAAACTATTACAAGGATTGCGTGACTACCAGATTCCAGCAAGAAGGAATAAATAATTTGACTTTAAAATGGAATCGAGTAATCAACTACTATTCACTTTCAGCAAATGATCTAGTAATTTTCTTGTATATAAATTATTGATAAATAAAAATAAATAATTACATAAAACTGTTTGAATACAGATTAATGAAAGATAGAAGCAAAAATGGCTCTGTCAAAGGTGAAGTTTCAAGTACAACCACAATACTATCATTTAAAGCTTGTATGATGTTTAATTGCAATACTCCCAGTAATATAATTGGTTTTCATGAGAGCATTCTTTAACTATTTGCAGCTCATGAAGATGCTGGATTTCTCGGATTTAATTTAGGTTTTGAATTAAACAAAAATTGCATGAGAGCTTTATCATCTGCTTCAATTAGGCTACGACCAGGCTCCTTCTCTACCCCACTATCATCCATCAACTTCCTCACCTTCTCAACGCCACCCCACTCACCTTGTGAAGCATATATGTTGGACAGTAATACATAGTCCCCACTCTCATCCTTCCTCATTTTAAGTAGTCTCTCATTCGCACGCCTTCCTAACTCGACATTACCATGAATTCTACAAGCCCCTAGCAGAGTCCTCCAAATAATGGCATTGGGTTCAATCTTCATCTGGTCTATAAACTCAAATGTTTCATTTAATAGCCCCGCACGCCCCAACAAGTCCACCATACACCCATAATGCCTTACATTTGGCTCAATGTTATACCTTTCTTTCATAAGCTTAAAATATCTCCTCCCTTCTTCCACTTTACCTGCATGACTACAAGCAACTAAAACTCCCACAAAGGTGATCTCATTTGGCCTGACTTTCAACTTCTGCATTTCACTAAACAAAGCAATTGATTCCTCGGCATTACCATGAAAAGCCAACCCTCCTATCACCGAATTCCATGTCGAGACATCTTTCTCCTTCATCCCACGGAACACTTCCATTGCCCTCTCAATGCTTCCACACTTAGCATACATGGCTATTAGCGCATTCCCAAGCAAAATATTCATATTCCCTGAACTCATCTCCAAAAGCGTACAATGTACCTTCTTTCCGACTTCCAAATCCCCCATGTCCGCACAAGCAGACAACAAACTCAACATAGTCACCTCATCTGGTCGTTCTCCTGCAACCCTCATCTCCTCGAACATCTCCAATGCACATTTATTCAGTCCACAAAGCACATATCCCGCAATCATTGCATTCCAAGTCACAACATCTGTTTTAGGCACCTCATTGAAAAGCTCCCTCGCTTTCTGCATTTCCCCCTGTTTCACATACCCAGTAATCATCACATTCCACGAAACCAAGTCCTTAATCGGCATTTCATCAAAAAGACTTCTAGCCACACTCAACTCTCCTCTTCTTGCATAGCCAGCAGTCAAAGCAGACCAAGCAACAACATCCCTTTTCGCGTTACAATCGAACAACCCCCTCGCAACATTCAAATCTCCACAATTAGCGTGAAAATAAATGAGGGTATTCCGAACAAACGTATTAAACTCAAACCCGTGTTTAACAACCTTCCCATGAACACAAAAACCCATGTTTCTGTACAAAAGCTTAGTACAAGCTTTAAGCACAAACGAAAACGTGAATTTATCAGGTTTAATATCAGCTTTCTCCATCTGGGTATATAACAAAATTGCTTTTATTGGAGTTAGGCTCTGAGCTGAGGCTCGAATCATAGTGTTATACATGAACGTATCTGGTTCGGTAATTTGAGCGAACAGCTGATGCGCATAGTCTATTGTACCTGGAATAACCATTGTGGTGCAGAAAATAAGCTCTCTTAAAGCGGAGGTGTTTGTGTTGAAGCCATTTACAGTAATAATTGCATGAATTTGTTTCAAAGTCGGGAGATTTGTGCATTTTTGCCATAGCTTTGAGCTTTGTTGGCGGCTCGTTCTCTTTCTTATCATCGCAGTTAGTTGTATTTTTCAGTCATGAGGACAGGCCTTTTGGGCCACGCAATCAGGCTCTCTTGCCATATATTGTAATGGAATTGGGCCAAGCCCAATATGCAAATGACCAAGTTTTGCCTAACAAGATCCATGAAAAGTGATGCTATTTTAACCCCACATAATAACCAAATCGCCCCTTTCTCTCTCTCTCTCTCTTTTCAAGAGATAGATAAAAATAGTCATATTAAATTGTGTTGTCATCTAAAGCTCATATTTGTCTAAAAAAATTATTGAAAAAGAATTATTTGTAAATTTAAAGATATTTTGGAATGAAGGCTTATTAGATGGAATGCTTCCATCTTTTGTTTTATTTACAAAACATTATTCTTAAATTTAAAGAAAAGTTTATCAATATTAAAGGCTAAGCCGCAGCGTACGCGCAGCAAGTCAGAATGGGTTGAGATGAAGAAAGTAATGGCAAGTTAACGAAAGAGATTTTTAGTGGAGAGTAAAGATATGAGTGAGCTCAGGAGGGATGGAAAATGAGGTCAATATAATTTAAGGAGATGACATTTATTTGTCTTTGAGTGAGCTGTAAACTTCCAATTGTGATTAGAAAATGGGAAGAAAAAGGAGAAAGAATAAATCCTAAATAAACACATCTCCATTGAACTTTTTTTTTTTTGGTTTTTTAAATACAAACTTAAAGTAGAGGTGGGGGCTATTAAGTCGATAAGCGCGGCTTCAATAGCCCCACTTCAAATAAACCATACTTACCCTTTTTTTTTTTTTTTTGTCTAAAGAACTTTGCTGCATGGGCATGCTTAAGGAATTTTGTTACCTTAAAACCGATATAGATACGGCTATCATTCACTTAGGCTTTAGTTACAGACTCTAAGTGGCCATTTGTTTATATCACTTAAGACTTAATAAAACTTAACGCTTAATAGGATTTAATTTATATCATTTAATAATATGTTTGTTTGTTCTTTTACATACCTTTTAAAAAAAAGTGGTAAATGAATAGCTTAATTTATATTATATTTATTATAATCCTTTAAAAGTTAAATAACTAATAAAACTAAACTAAAATTCCTTTTCATTTAAATAGTTAATATTATATTTGTTACAATCCTTAAAAAAATAAATATTTAATAAAATTATATCAAAATTCTAATTATCAAATTAATTATACTATATTAATTATTTTTATTTATATACAATAATTCATTATAATATATAATAAACATTATTTAAAAAAATTGAAATTTAATTACATCTACAATAATTAAAATTTTTCAATATATGTAAAACCTAAAAATAAAAAATCTATATTTTAATATATAAACCTAAGTATACATGTTTACCTTTAGCATTAATATTCAATATAATATTTACCTAAAGAATTAAATATTTAACAAGATTAAATTAAGATATAAATAACAATAATAATCAATAATTAAAATGAAATTACCTATTATGTTTAATATGGTATAAATATATCACGATGAATTATATAAATACTTAACAAAATTAAATTAAGATATTATTAATAATAATAACCAATAATGAATAATAAAAAATTATAATAGGAAACATCTTCAATAATGAATTAAATACAATAATAAATTATTTTTTATAAACTATAAATCTATTGAAATATGAAAATTAATTATAACAACATTAAATACAATTTAAATAGTTTATTATTTTTATTTATGAAATCAATTTAATTTAAGTAAATAAAAAATTAAATTTGAAAAAAAAAGTGAAAAGATGTCATTTTTCGATGACCGTTGCCACTTTCCGACAACCATAGTTGCAAAGTTTCCTCACCCTCAGATGACTCTTTTGAGCCGGAAAATGCGATTGAAAATTTCGGTTGGCACATTCATTTTTTCCTGTGAAACCTTACATATTTTGGAGCAAAAAATCTTCCACCTGAATAGGTCGGACTATGTTGAAGAAATTGATGTTGGCGATGTCACTGGACACACTCCGATGACGGTCGTCGGTGACTTCGCCAATGGAGATCCGATGATCCTTCAATAGTTTGTCTGCCTACCTTCTTCAAATATTTATTAATTTCAATTTAATACAAAATATAAATCTCAAATAATTTATATTTTTAAATATTGTATTAATTTGTATTATAAGAAGTATAGGGTTAGTTTAGTAATAACGTCCAATTTAGACAATTGTGATTAAAAAACCTGATAAATTTTCACATTTTTAATTAAGTGATTTATCACTAAAAAAAAGAGTGCTAAATTTACAGATAAACAAAAAAAATTGATGACTAAAATCTGAACACTTAAAAATGTAAAGTGATAAGTGGTGATAAACAAACGGACCCTAAGTTATCAACTTTTTTAACGTTCTAACACATATAATATAACTAACTACATGATGTTTTTTGAATATCTTCAAATTTATAATTTACCCTATAATCATTAATTTTTATTAAGCCGCTTATTTCATTTGAGTTTAACATCGGCACATCGCGTCAATTGGGCATACAAAATTTTTCTTTGAAAATTAATGCCATTGTCTTGTCCCAAGGTCCCTAAGTAATAAACCGTGCATTTTTTTCTTTCTCTTTTTATAACGATGATATACATTAGACAATTGACAAGACTTCTAGTGAAGAAATAAATAATACACAGTGTACTTCATATGACTTTATAATACAATATGATAAAAGAAATCAATTAAATGGTAGTGTTTCACATCAACAAAATGTAACACTTCAAACTTCATGTACTACCCATATTTAAAATAAAAACTTTTGTTTTCAACTATACATGTAAATAAACAACTCTTGATCATGTCTAATCATCAAGATCATTGCCAGGGGGAGTCAATTAATTAAAGATATCCATGTTGTTCACATTTTAATTAAAAAAATGAATTGAAGTCATTATTAACTGAAATTAGGCATGGTTAGGATTCTTGGTTGTTATAAAATAAACCAACCGGGATCTACCACCTCTTCATCATCCCTCTGTTATATCCTACCTTAGTTGGTTACAACTCCCACCTTATGTGTTTCCAATTATTCAACTAGGTTATGTCATGACATCTTCAAAGAATAAAATTAAATTACTTTATAATTTTTAGTAACAAAACAGTATCAAAGAGATCGTATATTACGGTCAAACTATAATTGTATATCTTATCCTTTACAGCTATGTATCTCTTTTAAGTGTTTCCAATTTAAAAGTATATAATAGAAATATTTCCAAGACACCCATAAAGTTTGAGTTAACTAAATTTGAACCTTCTTTGAAGGGCTAATATTTAACATTTATAACCTAAATTTTTGTAAGCTACCACTTTGGCCACTATATATTAAAATTTAAAACTAACCAACCTATACTAAGTATTGGGTCACAATCTTAGTTTCTAGAATCTCTATATTTAAGTTTAGCTAGCCAAAACCTCATGGGTGTTTTGAAAATTTTTCTAATAACTATTATGGACAAGTTGTTTAATAATTAGGAGATATTAGTGTTAGTTTGGGTTAAAATATAGAGATAAAAGTTATAGGTTCATAAATCTGTATGTGTAAGTAATTAGCCAAAATTTCAAGGGTGTTAGAGTAAATATCCCAATAAAATGTCTTAATTAGCCTAGGGCCATCAATATATTTCCTACTGATTTCACAAATATATTTTATGTATGTATGGTTTTGATCTTAAAAATTAAGTCACAGAAACAAATTATGATTTTGCTTCTCTTAGTAAATAGAATTAATTTGGTCATTACGACTCCTTTGCATAATTGTGAAAGAGATAGTTGTTAATGTGAATATAAAATGATACATATATCCCAAGCTAATGAATGTAGGTTGCAAAATTTGTCAAAGTTAAGCAAAGTTAGAAACGTACTTATGATAAAGATATTCTCTTTTTTTAGTTAAACAACTATAAAGTATGTAATAAAGCATTCCCAATTTTATTCTATTTAAGCACTGCTCAATAATTTCTAAGCGGTGAGATCAATGGTTGGTACCAGTTCTTCGTGGTTGTGGTCGACCTGTAATTAAAACAACCATATGTAATCAACTAGTTACCGTCCTACAGTTGTTCATTAAAGTTGACCAAATAAGATATTTTATAAATTACTGTGTATATAAGCTAAAGTATTGTATCCGTATATAGATATATACTAAATCTTTTTTATTCATTAATTAAACTCTCAAATGATTATTGAAAATCTCACGTTAAATGGTTGTAAAGTGAGATTTTGGGTTATATAGAGACTGATCAGTCTATCCGTTATATTAATTTTTTGGATTGGACACTTAGAGGTTCAACAGTGATATCAGAGCCAAACTTATGAACCCTAAATGCAAAGACTTGGGTTTTTAAACAGATATATTGAGCTGAAAAATGTTAACATGTATCGATCCATGGAATCGTTAAATTTTGATTAAAAAAAGTAAAAAAATGAAACAATTCATCCCCTTTTTGGCCCCTGCAATAAAAAAATAAAGAAACCGAAAATTCAAAAAGAAAAAAAAGAAATTGGGCCATCTTTCCCGAGAGAGACCGCCTTCTCTCAGTAATTGAAGATTTTACAATTCGAACTGTTTTGAATTTGCCTCAAAGAAAAAACGGGTAAACCTCTTGATTAAAGAGTAATTGAAAATTACTAAGGTTCCATTTTGGTATAAAGGAATAAGGTCTTTCTCTTTGCTTGGTTAATAACTACAAATCTGTCTATATATAATCATGTTAACGAGAGAATGATTAATTCTCCTTAATCAATCAATTACAGTATTTGAAAGTCAAGCAAAATAGAGCTTAGTGACAGTCCAGAGTCGACGATTCCACAAATTTCTAACAAATCAAATTAACAAAAGTTAATTTGATGGATCGATCCTATCAATCCTATCCATCAATAATTGGGTAGCCTAACTCTAACTCTAATCAAACTCAAGCTTACTTTTCTTATACTTCCCTGCCAATCGTCTCTCGCCACGTTTCTTCTCCCTGTCGTGGCATCATGTCGGAACAGAGGAAGCAGGGCCCACTTCTGCCACCTCATCCCTAGTTTAAAATTGGTCAACCCACTTAAAAGTTAATTAAGTTTGGTATTACTTTTTATCCAAACAAATCACGACTGTGCATGTGGCACACAGTTTGGTTCCTTCTCCGTCGGCAAGTGGCGGCACTGTCTACGCCTTTTTCTCGGATCTGACGTGGCAGATACCATCTTTGACCGTCTGATCTATCCTCGGCCGTCCGATTAAGAGGGTTGCCTATACGGTTGAAATTCCTCGGAATAGCAAACGGCCACGCGTCCTTGATTAATAATTTATAATAATTTGCCTGAAAAGGAAATGAGTGATTGGCCTCCCAATTAAGAAATCATAACACCAAATATTACGCACTAATCAGAGATCGACAAAGTATGATCTAATTTCAATCTCTCGCTACTCTTTAATTATAATAACCTACCAATCCCATCGACCGATAAACTGTCTTTAAGACACATGTTAATATTTTAAAGATTGTTCAACCATCTTCTTCAATCGATTTTTACAAATTAATTATATAAACGAAATTATATAAACCGATAAAAATCATTATATGATTATTATATCACTTCTATTAATTAATATAATTTATTATTAGTATTTAGTTATCTAATCACATCATTTCATGTGGATCTATATATATAAGTTTATAAGAGTAATATTACTCGTATTAATATGTATTTATATATATTTAGATCACCAATTTTTTAATATATATTTATTTTTATATTTTTTTTAAAATTTTATAAAAATCAATTAATATCGTTGTTGATCATTCTTTATTTTTATTTTCAAAGAAATGAAAGCATCACCATACTCTCATTAATTATTTGATAATATTTTAATTAGAAGAAGAATGGAAGGAAATTTGATAAAATTTTGAGTTAATGACACTAATAGCGGTGAGACCCACACTGATTAATCGTTAGGTGCTGAGTATCAATCACTAAATGATAGGAAAATACTTTTGAAAATGTGAAATATAAGAACTAATATAATTTTAAGCCATAAGTACATGATAACAACATTTACACATGTCGATAAGTATATTTAGCTTTGTAGCATTTCTTTTACCTCATCAAACTCTCAAACTCATTCTCACCTCTTTGGAGTCTTAGATCATAGTCGTTACAAAATATGTATGAGTGTGTATAAATATACAGGGGATGATATATAATATTTGAGTTTATAGTATAGAGGCGAGACAACTCTCTCTAAGGAACTCGGCAAAATAGCCCCATAACTTTGGGAGAAGGGGTGCCTCCTCACAAAGGGGGTCGCAGTGACCTTTGTTTTCTTAATTAGCTTTAACTATTTAGTCTATGTAACACACAGCCCAAAAATATAAAGTTTAGATGTTGAATTATAATATTAAAGAGACTAGTCTTGACTACATAGTTAATTCACAAGAGGTTTAGATGTTGAATTATATTATTAAAGAGACTTGATTGCATAATTAATTTACAAAGAGAAATACATTGGTGGGTGGTTTGTCTTGGAGAAAATCTGTCATCTAGCAGATGTACCGTTGACGTGGTACAATCCACCAATGAGAAACAAGGAAAGTGAGAGACCAAAACTAAAAGTATCACTGTTTATATTATTTTTTCGCTCTCTTATTGGTCCGCTGTACCATTGAGCACTGCCACATGGTACAGCGGATGTATGGTAGATTTTCTTTTTGTCTTGAAGGTGTTGTAGCTAGCTAGCTATGTTGTGGCCTCTGGTTGTCCACTTAATTACAGGTAGGATTGATAGTATATGGCAATCCTAGAATAATATTAATGCTGAATAGAGAAAAAATGAATCAACATTTTCATATGTTTGGTTTATTCAAGTTAGAGCTACTTCAAAACAGTGCACATATTGTGACTGCCACAATGAACCCAAGCCTAATTTCTTTGAATGCGAAGTTGTGAACAAAACCCATCTGCATGCAGTATGATATGATTCATTGCTAGCCTCATATCATCAAATTGAAAACACTATAATGTTTAAATATATTTCTATTATTATTTTTTTTTAGGTTGTCACATTTGTCTACTAGTGTAATTGAGAGAGGCAAGCTTCCAGTTAGGCAAGCTTCTAGTTCTTATTCATAGAAATTATCGATAATGTTTTAGATATGATTGCTGTTTGTGTTAAACAATAATAATAAAAATGTATTTTAAGAGTCTTCTTTACAAAAACAAATTTAATCTAAAAAATGCTTTTGGAAAAGAAGAGTGTTTTTTGACATCTTTTTGAAACTCTTTTTTTTTTTTTTCAGTAAGTAAATGCTTTTCTTCACAATATATTCATGCTTAAAAACTCTCTTACATGAAAACACTCTTAAGTAACATTGTCTCAAAGTGTTTTCATTAACAAATCAAAACCAAACATTTTAATTATTTTAGAAAACTTAGTGAGCGCAAAGCATATATCACATAACAAGATCATGAAAATCTGGGGGAGGGAAAATATAGTCAAAATGAGTTGATTTAATTTTTTTTTTAATGGGACATGTAGCTTCTAATCTTGCGCACATTTTGATCTTCATTTTGGCATTAAAACAAGGAAAATATTGTTTGCTTTCACCTCCCCTATATGCATCTTAATATTAATAATAAGAATATTACACAGTGGATAACTTTGGTTTAACAGATAACAACTAACAGAGACTTTGAAAATCTGCAGAAAATTTTAATTTTCTTTACCTAATAATAACGATATTTATACCTAGAATTCATAATAGATTCGTTTCATTGCAAAAAGGATTTGTTTTCACATTTACATGCAAAGGATAGAACAGAATTGTTCCTGGTCAAATTGAAATTAAAAAACAAAAAACTATTGCAGAAAATGTTAAAATAGAAAGCTGAAAGCTTGAAACCACCCACCAAGTTGCCTAACGAACCACGCTTCTTTTCTCTCTAAAAAAACCAGTATTTAGGGAGTTCTGTTCCACACAACACTTTCTTTTCATCTTAACAAAACATTTCCAAAATCTCTCAGTTACAAAGTTTTTCATTTCAGTTATTGGCTTCTTTTCTCTCTCTTCTTCTCTCTTCTGGAGTTCCTTCTGAATCCTCTTTTCCTTCGCGTTAGTGTCTTGATCGCTTGCTGCTTTTGGCTTGCTTTTTCTGTTTTGTTCTGTTTTTGTTTTGTTTATATTGCACAAGATTGGATATTCTTGACAAGAACCCATTTGAGATTTTAAGAGATTCTTCAGAATGGAAAAGTATGATGAACAGATGGAATTGCCTCCAGGATTTCGATTCCATCCTACAGATGAAGAGCTCATAAGTCACTACTTGAACCCGAAAGTCTTGGACACTTGCTTCACTGCTAGAGCTATTGGTGAGGTTGATTTGAACAAGTGTGAGCCTTGGGACTTGCCGAGTAAGTTGAATTCTGAAAATGTTTTCTCCGCTTTGGAACATGTAATATGTTGCAAGTTTCTAACCTTATGTTTTTTGTGTTTTTCTTTTGTGAAGGGAGGGCTAAAATGGGTGAAAAAGAATGGTATTTTTTCTGTGTTAGAGACAGAAAGTACCCAACTGGCTTGCGAACAAATCGGGCTACTGAATCTGGTTATTGGAAAGCCACAGGCAAAGATAAGGAGATCTACAAGGCAAAGTCACTCGTTGGAATGAAGAAGACTTTGGTTTTCTACAGAGGGAGAGCCCCAAAAGGTGAAAAAACCAACTGGGTCATGCATGAATACAGATTAGAAGGCAAATATTCTGCTTACAATCTCTCCAAAATCGCCAAGGTAGAGTACCCTCCTCTGATTTTCTCTGCTTTGTTTCTGCTTTCACTTTGTTAATTTCTTGGTGAGCTTATGAACAAGTTTTTTTTTTTTTTTTTGTTTTGCAGAATGAATGGGTTATTTGCAGGGTGTTTCAGAAGATTTCAAGTGGGAAGAAAATAAACATGCAAGGGTTGGTCAAATTGGATTCCTTTGGGAACAATATTTGTCCTTCTGTATTGCCTCCATTGATGGATTCATCTCCCTACAACAGCGAGACAAGACCGACAAATGTTAACGAAACCTCTCACGTGACCTGCTTCTCCGATCCCATGGAGCATCAGAAAACTCAAGAAGAAATGATTGATAGCTTCAACACTTCTCTTCTAGCTTCTTCATCCTCCTCAAACATCAACTCTGACATCTCCCCTGCTTCATTCCTCCCAAAATCCTCTGTTTCAAACTCATTCTACGCCGACCAAATCATGCCAACTTTCCCAAACTTGCACTACCCAGATTCCCTTCTGATGCAGGACCAGTCAATCCTGAAGATGTTGCTTGAAAACAATGGACCAAACATGAAGAGAATTTCAAAAGCAGAGTTCTCACAGGACTCAGTGGTGTCAAACCATGAACAATTCATCCAGAAATCGTTTGAAGATGAGCCATCAAGTTGTGGTGGACCAGTAGACATCGACTGTCTCTGGAATTATTGAAATATTATTATTATAAATAAATGATTATGAAATTATAGGGGAGATATAGGATTTTTAGTAATTATTATCATTGTTGAGAAAGTTGTGGAATGTGGTGGTGTGTGTATAGATTTTCTACAGTCAAAATATAGGAATAGCAAAAGTGAAAGTGCATGTAATTCTAAGAACGAATAAATTAAACTCCTTCCTTACAAATCTTTGTTTCATTTCTTTATTAGTGAACAACTTCCCATTTGCTGTGTTTGAGAATTTTTCATGTATAGACTGTGAATTTGTTACTGACAAGATCAAATCATGTTATTATTTTTTTCTTTTTTTCTCTTGTTGGTTTGTTATTGTTATTTTGGTAGATTAGTTAGCAGCAATAAGTGCTTTCTGTGTCTCCATCTCTTTGTCTGTGTGTGTGAGTCAAAGGTTAATGTCAGAGGTTAGGCCAACAACCAAGAGAGTTTCTCAGCGATTAAGAATAGGTGACAAGATACACGAGTGGCGTTGTTTCAGTCATTCAGGAGAGAAAGTACATATCCATGGATGATGATGATGATGATGATGGATACTTCCATTGAAAAAAAAGTTTTGTATAGTCTCATTCAAATGCTTTGATGGCTATTCCTGTTCAGCTTGTGTTGTCTCACATGAATAGTGTCAGTTCAAGTGCTACTTTTAACTGTTCTATAGCTATTTATCGGTGACTAAAGCATAGAAACTCCTTGTACTTTGATTAAAAAACATCAAGAGATTAACCCAAGAGTTTCCATTGACTTTCTGCATTACCCAAGACTTGACTTAGGGTCTTGAATTACCCAAGTGTTTCTAAATGTAATTCGGTAACAAGCACTAACATCTATCGGAATTTGATGAAAAATTACAACATGTTGTTTGTTTATCAAATAGGAAAGATTATAATAGTTTATGGAAATGAGAAAGTTACCCCCAAGCGAATAGTTTAACATTATTAAGAAGATGGGTAAGATAAGGCTTAAAAATATAGGCAATTGAATTGTACACATGGTAATTTGTGGACCATTTCCAGGGTTTATCTCATTTTCTCGGCATGATTAGATTAAGTTATCTCTCAAAAATCCAAGTCTTGCACGTAAGGATCCTTTCTAGTTTTTAAAGACATCATTCTTTCTATTGATATCTTTGTTTTGGAGGCATCTAGTCCATTATTGTATTGTTTCATTAGTTGGTGAGTTGTGATTGTGAATTCTTATTCTCTGCCATAAATGCTATCAATAAACATTGTAATCTTTGACTCAAAGAGTTTCAAAAACATAAAAGCAATGTCTAGTCTTTCCCGTTTATCAAAATAGGACATTTTTTTTGTTCCCAATAGAATAGAAACAACAAAACCCTAAATCAACATAGTATACCCAATAAACCTTAAGGAATGCTTCTCCCGTTCCTCTTGGTAAAAATTTTAACTAATATGAAATCAATAAAATAGACCAAATATTTTAAGTAACTATATGAACGAGAATATTACCTAGTATAACTCTAATATGGGTTTCTATCTTCATTTTTTTTATCTTTAATATCATATAAAAATCGGGTTTTTTAAAAAAAAAGAACTTTCTCTTTGATTTTTTAAAAATCGATAAAGAAAAATCTATTAATAAGTGACAACCATTTGTTTTATAAAATTAACCTAAATTAACATAGGTTATACGTTTATCTAATAAAAAAATTGTTGTAGAAACTAAGTTATTGCATATGAGAATTTTTATTAATATAAAATAAAATAATTAGAAAAAACAAAAGTGTGAAATGGGAAAGATCTTTTTTCCTTTTGATTTCTTTAATTAAATAGAAATGGAGACTGAGAGAGTGGGGAGTTAGGCGGGATGGTGGAGCCCACATTCCAACTTCATGGCTACTAGACACGGTGTTCACGTCATCACATGATGGGCCTACAATCTGTTATCTGGGACAGCCACGTCATTTTTGCATTTTCGTGACCGACAATAAACTTCTGCCACGTGTCATTAACGGAATGTATATACATTCCATAACCCCTCGTGGACCCCACCCTTCATTACCAGCCTTCCGAGTTTGCAAATCCAAGTGGGGTCCGTGGCGCTTTTTTAGTTATCGTGTATTCCTTCCTACTTTCTCATTAAAAAACATATATTTATTTTTAAAAAATAACCATAATTAAGTGAAGAAAAAGAAAAAAAAATTGCATATATATTTTGAGATTTTACCAAATGGATGTAAAAATACAATACATTTGTTTTGGTCAAAAGAAAAAATTCTGAATTAATTATTGTGAGGGTTAAGTTGAGAAGACTTTATTGAATTTTAATTATTTTTATATTAATCAATTAAATCTATTTTGAGGGACAAAAAAAAAATTGTAAGAAGACGTTGATAAATGGTATTGTCAAACTCATATATAATAATCATCCACTTGGCATCAACTCCAAATCTCAAAAAAGTGGTGCTTATTAGTCCAGCACCTTCGACGAATATCTACTTATTGGCTAATTGACATCTTTAACAAACTGAGTTAAATCTACTCAACAAATTTGATGAGCATTCTTTTTAGTGCATCAAATCATTTATTTGGAAGAGTATATTCATCATTTGACGTTAAATTTGGATAAGTGACTGAAAACTTAAACTTAAATTTAAAAAACTTCCTCCAACTTGATTATTTTCTTTTGTTACCATTCATTTATGTAGATTAAAAAAAGTGGGCAAAAGAGGACATTTGAAAAATTAGTATGATAGTATATATTGAAAAATTTTACAAATTTTAGGAATGGTGACTCTAACCGACAATGTATAAGTACTAATGATTAGCGAAACATGCACGTTTCGTAAGATTAATTATGTCTCTTATTCTTTAAAAAAAAAAAGATAAAAACAGGAGATTCAAAGTCAGAATTGTTTGAACACTATAGCTTAATATAATTTTTATGAGCAACATGGCAACATGTGTGTGTGTTTGTATTAAATTTTATTCACTTGGTAAGTTGGTGAAGCAAACCCATAACTCCATGACATCATATTCATAATTTGCCATAAAAATTTTACAAGATAAAGACCAATATATGAATATGATTGCTACTTTCAACTAATCCATAACAATTTTAGGTTTTTAATAATAATAACCAATTAATTTCCTATATTACAGTCAACTTAATTGAAATGCATGCAATGTGATATATATTCTTCACATGCCATGATGATCACATGCATATATATACTCCTAGTTTAACATTATCACATCAATAATATATTAAAAGTGCTTTTTGGGTATTTAAAACGACTTTCGAAAGTCTCAAAAGCACTTCTAAATAACCACATGATCACATAATTCAAGGTAGTAAAATTTTCTAAGCCGATGTCGATGATGATGATTATGTTACAAGTACATTCATGTCTGGCTAGCTAGCTCATTGGATAAGGAACAATATTATTTGTTGATAGATAGATCTTATCTTTGCTTTGATCTTTTGTACATTGTTGTGGAGTAGGACGAAAAGTTGCCTTATATAGAAAAGATATAGAGATAGGAATGAAGAGGCTAGCTTTCATGTCTTTCTTCTTCTTCTTCGATGAAACGATAATTTTGAGAAACGTGATGACTTACACTATTAGCTTCCAAGCTGTGGAATGAAGTACATATAATATATAGGGGTTTGTCTTCTCTAGCTAGCTAGCTTCTTATGCAAGATGCGTTGAATCTCTCTAGCTCTTTATTTAATTACCTTTCTTTCTCACCTTATAATTGATGTAAAATTTTTTATTTCTAATTAAGCTAATGCTATCATGCACCCGGTATTTTTTGCATGAAGTTTAGGAAAATGAATATAAACTTCGGAAATCATGAGTCCTTTTATTTATTTATTTATTTTTTTGTAGAATTCCCGAACTTTATATGTATTTTCCCGGTTGTATGGTAACATTACGTACTCACTTTAGTATTTATCATTTGTGAGATATACAGTGATGTGTGAGATGAATGTAAGTATATTTTTATTGGTACATAAATTTTTATGTATCGTGATAGCTAGTTATAGGATGCAATTACATCAATTTGAGTATCTTTTTCCATAATGAAAGACGTGATTGATTTTAATTATCATTTATCTGCAAACAAGCAAGATATAGAAGGGGTAGAAAAGCTACCACAATGAAGTGGTAGGTAGTAAAATGAAATTAAAATTCTTCCAAATTTGGGTAAAATGACGAATTAATGCTGTTTGAAGGTGATGGATTCATTTAGCTGTTTCTGTTATATGGGAAAAAATTAAGATGAGCTAGCCCGCAAAGCAGAGGGATTAATGCATCGTGCATGCATGTGAACTAACCAGACGTCATTATATTAATCTTTAATTTGTTTGAGCTAATTAATCAATTATTACAAATACATGGCATCAGCAATATTTACTTTTTTTGTGTCTAATTGATAAAGATCGATTGCTTACCACTCTCTCATCTCATGCACAAATCCACGAAGAGTGACAGAGAAACTAACCAGAAAAGAAGGTATAATCAGCACAAGACTGCCTGACAATGACGTGGGAACTGGTAGAAAATTAGAGTATTGTCTATGAAAACGTATAACAAATGGTTACATTTACCAGCATGCAGCAGGATCATCATCGTTCATGTGCATGGCTTGGCTCATCTTCATCGTCGTCATTAAATAAGAAGAGGACTAATCATTTTTCTCTTAATTTGATTTTTTGTCATTGTTATTACTGGTAAAAGTGGAAATAATTGCAGTCACATGATCACATGCACGTATGATATCTTGATACAGAATACCAGTATGTAAAGAAAAATCATAGATCAATCCATCTACTTTTAGCTGGAGCCTCGGAGCAATTTATGAGCTTTTTTGGACACAAGAAAGACTGAAGTTGGGCTGAAGCTGAGGTTGTCTGGGCCAACTGTGTTGCGAACATGCCTGCAGGAGCAATTCAATTGCTGGGTTTAGGGCCTGACCTGACCATATGTCCATTTGCCAAGGTAAACTTCGAAGCCCGAAACTTAGTTTTGAGTTTCGACTCATCACATGCAGTAATATTTGTGGGCTAGGCCGGGCTGCAAGATTTTTATTTAACAAAAATTAATATATAAATATTTTAAAATTAATTTGTAATTACAAAATTATCTTTATGTTAATTACAGACATACCATGAATTTTGTAATTTCTTAGAAGTTTTGTTCATTTCTTTCCGCTGTAGGCTCCATCTTTTTCCTATAAATTCCAACTCCCATTTCCTTTTCGACGTCATCTTGCTTAATCTTTACTTTAAAATTGACCCTACATTTCTAATTTGTGGATTTTTCTTATTTTACATTCTAAAATACCATAAAATATAAGTTTTTATATTGAACTTTTATTGATAAAAAATTAGGTTTATATGGTCAAATAACTTTAATAATTTGGTGTTTGTAACATGTTAAAACATTATTGAAGAATTATAGATCATTGAATGGGTGGTGTTACGTTATATATATGTACATATTTTTCTTGTATGTATAATTGTTGTTGATTTGAATTGCTGTAAAGTATGAAAATCTTAAAATATTAAGATTGGATTGGACACATTTTACTTATTAAAACAATGACAAGAAAAGCTTAACCCCCTTAAAAAGGTGTATGCTTTTGGATAAAATATATATTTCTAAAATATTAATATATATTGTTTTATTAATAAATTTTCTCTTATCATCGATATAATTAATTCAGCCAGGTTAGAAAAAATTTCCTCTCTACGCCCCCGCTTTTCTTTGTAAAGAATGTAAATTTTTTGAGGGTTGATCCTGCTTCATCATAAACTTTATAACTATTGTACTAAGTACCATTTTCCAATGGTATAAGCAGTTATACGTTAACCATGTAGCAAGTTTGAGCATGAGTTATTACATTTAATAATGAATAATGAACGACTAATAATAACAATAATACTATCAAATGGAATATGAGTTCCTTCATTAGCGATTAGTCGGTCGGCAGTACCTTCTTATATGGTGATAAGACAACTGATGTTGATTACCAGTACGTAATTCAGTGACGAATGGAAGGATAGTCCACCATTTGGTCATGAAATGGAAATTGATTGGCCAGGCTTAGGATGGAGAATCATCATTCAGTTTCTTCTTGTTAGGATGCCAACATCGCTAGAACTACCACTTTAAATTATTGATGTAACGAAAAATTAAGATGATGAAAATGACAAATTAAAGGGTATCTTTCAGAGGGGCTTTTCATATTATATATAAATCAAATATGTTTTCAGATGATTAATTAATTGTTTTCTGTTTACTTAAATATCTTTAATTTCTAGATTAAAAAGAAAAAAAAATGGGTTTATTACCTTTTGATAAGCTGAGATAAGTAAATGGTTTTTCAGAAAACATGTACGTTTTGAGGTGAGAAAAACTTTGCTATGTACTTTCATCAAAAGCATTTTTAAAAACATAATATTTTTCTATCGACTTGCAGGATACAAAAAGAATATATATATATATATATATGCTTCATGAATTTTAAAGTGGTTTATGAAGGATTTAAAGTTTCCTCCTACCACTGTACTGGTTGTTAGGTTTCGGATACTACATTGTCTCCTTTAGCAGAAAGAAAAGTCTTAAGATTTCTCCATCAGATGTGATATGCACAAATTGGCAAAATATATATATAACTCGACTCCTTTGAACACGTCAAGGGCTTGAAAATAGCTGGTACACTGGTAGAGTATATATTTCCACGTAGCAATGAGACGATAGATGTGTAATTAATCCATACTCCAGACTATACATGCTCTGCACGAAGTCAATCAATTCTTTATCGGTATGTTATTGAAAATCAGAATTGTTACTTATCAAGTCTCTGATAATGATTATCTATATCGCAATGATGAGGAAAGAAGTTAAAAATAACAAAATTTAAAAAAAAATATTATGAGGAGTGGTGAGTACTTTCGAAATTGGATGTTATAGCCAACTTTCTATTTAAATACTAATTTTACTCTTCATTTTGTAAATATAAACCAAATACTCAACCGTTGGATACCTTATTTAACATGTATTTAGCAGTATTTGATAACTTGACATCTTGCTAAAGAGCCATCCAACAAGTCATTTATCCAATTAAACATCTTGCTCAACAATCTAATATATATCATGATCAGATGATATAAAAAATTGTTGTTTGATTATTTCTTAAAAAAGTCCTTAAAATTTGGTTATCTTCTACGTTTTTTCAATTATTTATACGAATTCGGATGAGGGCTGGAATCCAAACTGTTATAAAAGTGTCACTTATTAAACCCTTTTTGCAGTAGTCTTTTTCTTGATACGTATCCATGCAAATTAATAGAAAGTCATATGAAAATAAATCTTTTTATGTGTATATATTTAATGGGAAATTATAAGTTTTCAATGAAAGGGATTTGCACGATCAGCTCACACTTAATTAATTAATGGTTAAGTAATCAATCTTAAGAATTGCAAAATGCCAAAATCAGAGAAAATAATTAATATACGCATGACACATATATGTATATAATATGTATTTATTCGCTTTCTGCAATGTCAAGGGCATTAATATATGTTGTGAAAGAGACAATGGAATAGAAGAATTGGGAACAAAAGGTGTGTCTATGACAAAAGAAATTGAGAAAAAAGGGAAAGAAGTAGTAGTGGATATGCAGTTGATCCCATAATCTAATTATACTCACAACCACCCTGCTGCTTCTGCTATCTAATTAAAGCATTCATCTTTCTTTCATCAACAACTTCGCTTTCATTAATTGATCCAATTTCGGTTATTTATTGATCTGCCTAAGGATATAGCTTCCATAATCTTTCACTTTATAAGATGAACCTCTAGTTGAAGAAGAGTGAATTGAAGTATTGATTTGCCCACTAAGTCAACAAGTCTTTTATTTTTAAGTCAAAAATATAATATAATTTCGTTGTAAAATTTAATTAGTAAAATTTTTATCACAAATATTGAATAATACTATACTTATATCAATTTATTTGGATTAGATGTAGTTAGTTGATACAGTGATAGACAAAATTTAGTCTATCACACAAGGATTTGAAGGAAGTAATTTACAGTACTTCAAATGAAGGTTTGAGCAATCGAAATAAGATCTTTACATCTACAATAACTCTTGCATGATAGATATATCGACTACAGCTCTAGCCCAGGTCATTATTGATTGCTTGAGCCCCTCTTGCTTCAACAAGAGTAGTAAGACCTCCGTTTTAGGTCTTACCTCTACAAACTAGGGTTTTGAAACATCAATATATCTTTTGATCGATTTAATTTAGATTTCAATTAAGGGAAGAACAACTATGTATTACATAAATCAAGATAGATTTCAATGCATTTTGAAGCATGCTTTATGATCATTATAAGATTAATGGAAAAGGGCTTGGACCTTACCATGAAATGTTGCTTGTTAACTATGTATCTTAATTTGATCAAGTTGGCATATACAGCTTTGTTTGAAAAGTAATTGATGCCAAACGTGGATGAATACAAAAATGACAAGTGGAATGAGAAGTCATTTAATAGGGCATTAAGACAATGTTGGACCATACACAAGGGTGGAGCTGTCAGTGATGAAGAAGAATTTAAGGTGGTGTGTCCCCCATTGTCCTTCCCATCACAACCAATACGAATTTTGGATCCCATTAGGCCTTAGCCTAAATTGCATTGCTCACCACACACAACAACATTAAATTGATTTTTTTTTTTATCTATTTATTTCTTTTTCTTCTGGGACCCTCCTCTTTGTCTTTTCATGCTAGAAATCAATGAAGATTGAAGATACCCTTACAAAAAAGCTTATAAGACCTAGCCCACCCCAATAAATCTCTTGTGCTTTGCTTTACTCAATGACCAAACTATCCCTTACCATTCTATTAATTGTAAGATAATCCTTTCAATGGAAATTAAAGAGTGACTTGGGTCACAATCACCACCATAAAGTGTCAACCTTTCTTGGCAGGGAAAGTTTCAACTTCGGTAGATGATGATCAACCCCGCATTCTTGATGAGTCAAAATAGATTTTAGATTACTATTATTTGTTTATTTATCGATCCCTTCCCCTCTATATGGGGGTTAAGAGAATTGGGTATTATATGTTGACGATATACTCCAAGAAAAAGAAAAAGAAAAAAGATGAAAAGGAGAATGAATGAATAAGAAAACGATCAATATTCAATTTTTACAGCTTCTTTTATTGGCAATGACCTACTTTCTCTCTTGTATTATTTACTAGCACCATTAAGTACTTACTTTTCTATTGGGACCGATTTATATGTTTAGGTACGCATGGAACATTTATTAAAAATTTAATGTCCAAAGAATTATGAAGACCTTAATTGTTGTGTAATGTAATGGCAACTTGGTCAACAATATACTTCAAGGATATATAATGGAACCTCCGTGCGGTTCCTGTTGATGTTGTTTCCTTTCATTGCTTGTATGATTGAGAAACGTTTTCAATGCTATTATCATTGCAGTGAATTTGTAGTCAAATGTGTAGATGAATTCACACAGTAATAATATTCCTCATCAAGAGCTCGCTTAATTTCTAATTGACATATATATCTTTATTTTTTTTCATTAATTAAAATAATAATATTTTATGTAGTAGTTGAAGGAAAAATCTTCTCTACAGTGAGACTAGCAAACTGTTAAAGTATATGATATTTATTTGCATGGCCAACTATATAAAATGTTTGTGATTCATTCATCATTATTTGTAATAAATTTCTCACATGGGCTTGTTACACTAAAAAAAAAAAAAAAACAGTTAAATGAGGCTCTAGGAAGAGTCATGAAAGCATACCAGAAGAGAAACTATACATGACAACTAGTACTAGGGAGAGTGACTAGCTAATAATTCAGGTTCAAGCAAATTCAGTCTGATTGAACTGAGACTCTCATTTCTTTATGGTCGCTCATTGTTTTGGCAACAATTTCATCTGAACAAGTTTGTGAGCAAGCAGGCATCACATGGATCGAGCAAACTTGATTAATGATTTTTTTTGGTAAGGTGTGGCCAATCAAAAGATGGTTACTGATGGTGTTATGACCCTGCTGGCTACCTGCATACATAGAGTATGGACTTGTGCTTAATTGATTCTGTCAGAAAAATGATCATTTCGCGGAAAGGAGCTACTTATAATCAAATTAAGTTTGCTACATTTAGATTGCTACAACACAAAGCCAAGATCGCTATAAAGATCCAAGCATACGCTTAGGTCAATCTAGATTAAATTAATTTCTTTGAAGCAATGAAGTAATGAATTAATGAGAAGCTCTTTGTGTCAGCAACTGCGAGCCTTAGGTCAAGTAAAATATTCGGCATATTGAAGTGAAACGCTAGCTTACGCATCAACACAAAGCCAAGATCGCCTCATAGATCCAAGCATACGCTTAGGTCGATCTAGATTAATTTAATTTCTTTGAAGCAATGGAGTAATGAATTAATGAAGAAGGTCTTGAGTCAACAACTGCGAACCTTAGGTCAAGCAAAATAACCAACATATTGAATGTGACACGGTATAGCTTATGAATCTATTGTGATGCTAACAAATATATATATATATATATATATATATACATGCAGTTAATTTATGCTTGGATCTACCTTATAGCAAAGATTAATTGCAATGTATAAAATGGCAGTCATCTCCATCGAAAGTGATGTAGTGAAATTCTGAAAGAGACTTGAAAAGTGAAAAAGTATATAGATCTGCAGACTGCTTGCTATTACACTTAATTATATGTATCGATTGTACATGAACCTTGATTTATTGCCTAAAAATAAAGTGAAGCTGCACAGTGGAAAAGTAATATTAAAGTATATATGCCGCTGAATTTGATCTTGATGTAAAGGGTACATCTGTCATATATGTAATATAGCATATAGTCTCTGATCAAATTATTGATTTCTTTATCTCATTTATTTCTTGGACTCTTCTCTGCCCATTCTCACTATTTATAAACACAAAGGGTTTCTTTCATCTTCTCTCTCCATAAGTTTCTTTGTTTCTTTATTCTTGCATATAGAGCAAAGAAGCTAGACACACTATTGCTGATCATCTCACAGGCAAATGGGTCGGTCACCGTGCTGTGACAAGGTTGGCTTAAAGAAAGGACCATGGACACCTGAAGAAGATCAAAAGCTCTTAGCTTACATTGAAGAGCATGGCCATGGAAGCTGGCGTGCCTTGCCTGCAAAAGCAGGTACTAACACTAGCACTACTTACACTTTTTCCCCGGTGAATTATATATAGTAGAAGCTTCTCAGCTTAACTTTCTTACATCGTGCGGTAGTAACTTTCTATATAATCTCATATGTTGCTTTCTATAAATAGGTCTTCAAAGATGTGGAAAGAGCTGCAGGCTTAGATGGACTAATTATCTAAGGCCTGATATTAAGAGAGGAAAATTCAGTTTGCAAGAAGAACAAACCATTATTCAACTCCATGCCCTCTTAGGGAACAGGTACACAATTCTTACCGGTCATCATGACTTGTATATTTCTCGGTCTCATGAGACTTATGACTGCCAACATTTTCTTTGAGAAAAGTAATTGTGTTTCCACTATTTGCGGCAAATTTTGTTGAGTTCGATAGGTTTTATAGTGTTGATGTTTTTTCAGGACTTTTAAACAATTCTCACATTACATTGCTGATCCATTTATGGCTTTATCTTGAAAATTAATATCAATATTTCCTTCTGGAGTGCTATGTGCATTCTCAGATGTGAACAGGTTTAGCAAAATTCAACATGAATTTAAGTCTAGTTACAAGATTTCAAAACTACCTTTATCTTCATAAAAGTTAAATCTAATTCAACTAATTAAACTTTGTTGACTTTAAAAATTCTTCCCTTTAAGTGTACTGTAACAAGCTGTTGATTGAGCAAGACTTCTCTCACAGCTACTTTCACTACTCTAACCTATAGGTATCACTTACACAAAGTTTTCATCGCTAAGATATATAAATATATGCATTGAATACTTTTCTGCAGCCATGTAAATTTTTCCATTAATTGACTGATTTTCCGACATATATCTGATTTCGTCGATTGGTTTGTTTCAAGAACCAAAAGAGGGCATCACGGCATAGAAAGTGATTCCATTTTCTTGTTCACTATTTATCAATTATATTGAAATGATGAAAGGGGTCCTTTTGTCTTTATGGATGGTTGAATTAAGCATTGAAAATTGTGGGTGGCAGTTGATAGTTTCTAGGGTTTTATTATAGTTTTTAAGGGTCTGTCTCTGTTATGTCTTTGCTTTATTGTCCCCAGGTGGTCGGCTATCGCCACTCACTTGCCAAAAAGAACCGATAATGAGATCAAGAACTACTGGAATACGCATCTTAAGAAAAGGTTAGCAAAAATGGGAATTGACCCAGTGACACACAAGCCAAAGAATGATGCTTTGCTCTCCAGTGACGGTCAATCCAAGAATGCAGCAAATCTTAGCCACATGGCTCAGTGGGAAAGTGCCCGGCTCGAAGCCGAGGCTAGACTTGTTAGAGAATCAAAGCTACGCTCACATTCGTTTCAACATCAGCTAAGCAGTCCTACTCCGGCTCCAGCTACAGGGTTTGCTCCTTCCTCAGCTTCAGCTTCAACTTCAGCTGCTCATTCAGCTCAGTTCATGAACAGAACAGCTTGGAATGGTGCAATCGGATGGACAAAATCTAGTGAAGGTAATAGAGTTGGCGGTGATCTTGAGTCTCCAACATCAACACTGACTTTCTCCGAGAATAATGCGCTGCCAGTGATGAGTACAACTGGGCTTGTTGTGAACTCAATGCCGATGATCGAGTTTGTTGGCACTTCTGGGTCAACCGAGACTGGAATTTTGAAAGAGGAAGGTCATGAACATGATTGGAAAGGGCTTGGAATTTCGACAAACACTAATAACTTGCCTGAATACAAGGAAGGAATTGAAAACTCTCTATCTTTCACGTCAAGTCTTCAAGACATGACAATTTCCATGGAGGGGCCATGGACTCCTGAGTCTTTGAGGACTAGCAGTGGTCATGTCAATGTTGGTAACGCTGCCATGGAGGAGGGTTTCACTAATCTATTGTTGAATGATTCTATTGACCAGAGTCTATCGGATAGTTGCAAGGACTCGGAGAATAGTGGCGGTGGAAGTGACAGTGGCAGTGATTATTACCAAGATAACAAGAATTACTGGAACAGCATACTTAATTTGGTGAATTCATCCCCATCTAACGCACCAATGTTCTAAGAGTGTTGTGCTGTGTTGCACAACATCTCAAGACTCAATTAATTCTTTTCCATTGTTGAAATCAAAACGCCACTATTGGAAAATGTTTGTGCCATGAAAGGTTCAGTTGCTTCCCCAGTTTTAGACAATATTTTGAGTGTGCA
The DNA here is from genome assembly GCA_013180625.2 of Boswellia sacra. Taxonomy (NCBI): domain Eukaryota; kingdom Viridiplantae; phylum Streptophyta; class Magnoliopsida; order Sapindales; family Burseraceae; genus Boswellia; species Boswellia sacra. The sequence goes on from SNVD02001476.1 coordinate 50,751, forward strand.
AAGCAAGGAAGTGTCGTAAGATTAGCTATATGCATGCATGAAAGCAACAAAATACAGCTCTGGCAATCTCTCTCTCTCTCTCTCTCTCTCTCTCCCAGCTCTCATGTGAAGAGATGTTAAATTGTTAATAGCTCTCCTTGGCCGTTTCCCTTCAATTATGTATGTGTCAGCTCCAATCTATCAAGCTACCTGGTCAACTCAACAGTGTACAAGCTAGTCTACTCTTTTCTGTAATTTCTTAGTTAACTTTATCTTCGTGGTCTCTCATCATTTAATGTTAGTTCTTAAAGCATGAAGCTGTGGTCCTTTCATGGAAGATATTGAAATTGAACAGAAGCATATGAGTTACCATAAGTACTTCCTTTGTTATTATTAAGACTTTCTTTTTTTTATAGGGAGAGAGATGCTCCAATAAGATTTATGACAGACTTTATTGCTGTTGGTTCATGTCACATTCTGCTCGCAATTAATCTCCTTCTCCACATATTTTGAATTTTTAATATGCTAGTGTGCAGCAACTGGTTCAAAGAAGAGAATTGGCTTAATTTTTTTTAATAAAAAAATTTTAAAAATTTGACAATAAATTAATAAAGTTTATGTGGGTGATGCCCCACGCCAATTCTTCTCTTTCATTGGATGAGCAGTGGCTCAGTTTCAAATAAATGCAATATTGAAAATGTTCATAGAAAATATTTCATTGTGAAATGCATGAATCAATTTTGTTTGGGATAATTCTAATTTGCCTCCTGAAGTTAGGCCTAAAAAAAATTGAAGACTTCAATTTTCTGAAATCTAAGAATGCCCCCTGAGATTACTGTAGTGTCGTTAAATTTAACGAGAAATGTATTAAACCGTTAGATTTAACGGAAAATGTATTGAATAATAACTTCATGCTAATATTAGATTTAACAAAAAATGTATTAAATAATAACTTAATGCTAATAAGCAGTAAAATAGACTATAATACCCTTTTCTAAATGGTTTCTAAAGCGTTAAGTTACTATTTAATACATTTTCCGTTAAATCTTACGGTGATACAGTAATCTCAGGGGATAATTTTGAGTTTCAGAAAATTTAGGACCTCAATTTCCTTTGGCCTAACCTCAGGGGGCAAATTAGAATTAACCCATTTTGTTTTATATGCGCCATTTATTGTCCACTGGCAGAGATTATCAAATATAGACGAAAGATCGTGACATCTTCGTGGAGTGACCACTCAACTCAGCTCTCACGTGCCTTGCGTAATGGGGTTTCTCTCCAACCATTTTCTCTACTGCAGGATGAATATCTGCCTTATTTCCTAGTTCGATCTCTCTGTCAAACCTTCAATTCTCCACAATGTTGATCTATCTTTCTATCTTCAAACTTCAAAGGGAAGTGCTTGCCATTTGAAATGATATGTAGATTACTAAGCACCCAATAGACGATCGATAGAAATTCAATAATGCAATCTTACAGAGAATTCTAGAAGTTATTTATGTGCCATATTATAATCAAATTATTCCAAATAAGGCCTATATATATATATGTCATCTACAATCAACATTCATCTGAAAACATAACCAAAAAAATAAAAAATTGTTTTTAAAATTGTATACTTGGTGTGGTCGGAGTGTATTGCTCAAATATATTAATTAGAATATGCCCTAGTGACATAACTGGGCGATGGTCTCTCAAGGGTCCTCAATTACACCGTGCAGGTGTGCTAATGTATTTGATTGTGATATGTGTTTGACTATTATATATGTTGTATATGTTGTATTAAGATATGCATGATTTAGACTGCTAATAATTAGTGCATGTGCCCATCCAAAGGCACTATTTTTTGTCAACAACTTCTCAGTTAAGACAGTATTTGTATTAAGTGAGTAATAAGGTTACATTTATCTGTGCATGTATATAAATAGAGTAGTGTTACTCTTACAAACTATTTATACAAACTCATATATACTAACTGATGTAGCACCATTCAAATATTCACACATCATCACTTTCATTAAATGAATTGATTTTATATATCAATTACTCCAATTACTTTGTGACACATCAATTTGTGTGTAAGAATTTGTAAGATTAGCATTACTTATATAAATATGTGCAATGCCGATATCTTCCTTGATCGTTACTCTTCCTTTTTTCCTTTTGTGACGCCAAGGCCTGCTGCTTAATGTGCTAATTGGCCACCGAAACTTGGCACCTTTATGCAGAGTAATCGCTAATCAAAGCATATATATACTGGAATAACAGTAATATTAGACTTATAACTCTAATATAATAAAAATCTATAATCTAATGTGGTAGCCTATGTGAAAAAATTCACTGGAGAATAAAAAAATAAAAATAAATGAGGGAAGTTACATCTCCAATAGAATTTTATCATCTAGACTACTATATCTAATTGTAAACTTTGGATTGTATTTATGTTGTCATTCTAACATTATTGAGAGTAATAATATTGATGATCTAGTGGTAAATAATTAACGTGAATCTATCAGAACTAGCTTCTGCAATGTTAATATATATATATATATATATATATATATATATATATATATATATATATATATATAGATACATACATATATATATACATACATACATATATATATACATACATATATATATATACATACATACATATATATATACATGTATGTATCTATATATATATATATATATATATATATGAAAAACAACTATTGTAGAGGTCACCTTTGGATTTTGAATATATCATATGCGAAACAGGCTATATGGGTCCAACGGAAAAGATAGCTTTTATGTTTCCCTGCAGCATATAGAAGCAAAGCTAATATAACCATCTAACAGTCAAAATAACCAAATTAAATACACGAGACTCTTGGGTTTGATCCGTCGATATCAATTTGCAGTGGAACAGGAAATAATAATGGCAGTAGCTAAATGCAATATGTGTCCAGCAAAAATTATATTGATTAATTGCAGAGTACAGAAGCTGCACCTAGTGTGTCTTTTTAAGATTCTACTAGTCGAGTTTCATTAATTTTGTTCATCAGTCATCACACCCCAAAGATCGCACGAGTTGATGCATCATGCACGCATGCATGCATGGCAGAATCAACAAAACAAGTATATAACTACATATATACTATCCGTCCACGGATTGAAAAGCAGATATGAATGTTCAAGTCATTTAATTGTTACTGTTTATTAGCATTAAATTACTATTTAATACATTTTCCGTTAAATCTAACGGTGCTACAGTAACCTCAGGGGTCAATCTTAGATTTCAGAAAACTGAGGTCCTCAATTTTATTTAAGCGTAATCTCAGGGAGCAAATTGGAAAAATCCCTTTAATTTACTGAAAAACTGCGGTAAAGATGAAGAGAACAATCGCCCTTATACGAAGGACTGCTATAGCTAGCCTGCCGTGGTATGGTGCTGAGATGATGAAAAAAGGAAACGACCTAAATGATGCATGTACTCAACAGCAGCGTACTTCGCCAAATTGGTAAAATATTTCCACTGAAGTGCAAGGGTTTAACAAATGAAGTACATATAACATGCATGCGCACATCTATGACTATGGCAGGTGAAGATCAAAACTTATCAGTATGGTGATAAGACATGGCATTCTTGAATTGTCACTTTAATTAATTAAAATTTTAACAACACATGCATGCATACATGTACATGTAGAGACATAAATAAATAAAAATATATATAAATATATAGACACGCGCTAACACAAGGTGCAACAACAAAATACTTTAAACATTTTAACCCCAAACCGCTTTAAAATATCAGTGATTCTCGTCTGCATCAGTTCAGTTGACAGTATAGTGAACATCCCCACAAGGCGCAATCATGTCATGAAGTGATTGTTACATGTAATAAGAAAAACCCTCATGGAACATTTGCAGAGCAAGTCAATTTCTTGAGTAAAATGAATGAGGAACAAAAAGATTGATTGTTATTTTCCCATTAAATGAGTGGATCATGGAGCCAGCTGTGCTGAAAGTGGAGACTAGAGGAGCAATAGAGAAATTTTGGCCACATTTGAGTGATCATCAGCCGTGCACACAAACTCACATATATATTTTTTCTTGATATCTCTTGTTCATAATATTACACTATTTTTCTCTGCGGTGGCGTGTGTACATGAACATTTATTTCTGAAGATAATGCTGCTCACATGGGTCATAATTTACCTCGACTGCGGCCAACTGCTACAATAAATGAGCTCTCTCGTGGCATTTAAGCATGTCCACCATAGATGCCTAGTACGTTCCATCTTCAAAACTGATTTCAGATCAATGTAGTTTGCTAGGGTTCCTGCAACTGCGACTTTTGTACCTTTGTTGGATGGTCTCTCTACCGCCCCTTCATGGCCTGCCTTCATTAATCTTCTGCAATTAAAACTTTGTAATAAATGGTTATAACCCCATTAATTAATATCAAACCAATAGAACCACGACACACACGTAGAATAAAACTTAATTTAATTAAAAATTATCGTTAACATCTTACATGTTAAACACGTAAAAAAATAAAAAATAAGAAAAATGGTTGTTTAACTCACTAAATATCAAACCAAATATAAAAAAACATTTGTTAACTAACTATTAATCAATAAATAAGAAACGATGGAACCTGTAAATATAAAAGATCCTATTGAAAATGAATCGTATAATTCATTGAATGAGAAGACGAAATGAATTAGAGACCTATTCTTTTATTTAGAAAGGTCGTAAAATGTTATAATTATTTGATCACACTCTACAAATATATTTTATTAGCACAATTAAGATTCAGGTTAACTACTTTAATCTAAAGGTTTATAAAACGAACATTTTAATCCTTATATTTTAAGAAGAATTAACATTAACAATTCTAAAATTAAGTGAATTATATTAAATATTAGGGGTCAATAAAGCTTATTTGACCCATGCTTATTATGGGTATATATGTTACATCTTTTGAATAAATCGTATTAAATAAATTTTCGATTGATAATATTGATAAATACATACCAATTTCTCTTACATCTGTTAGTACTCTAATTTTTAGATCTTTAATTAATTTACATAATTAATCTATCTACGAGGTAGATCGGCAGCTAGCAGTGCAGTTGTAGTAGCAAATAAAGCAAGCGTGAACCAAAGAAACAAAGTGCTGCAGATAGCAGTGGTACTTGTTCATGGAAATGAACCACTTTTATGGATAAAGGTCAAACTCAACACTTATAACACTGCATTAAATACCAAAATTTATTGTATGCATACGGATATATACAAAATTTCCCCTTCAATTTCAAGTATAGAAAAAATCTTTTCAACCATGCAATGTCAGTAATTAAGCGCACATGTGACACATCCGTCTCATAAATGGTGAATTATGTGCGCAACGATTACACCAAAGATTTCCTCTTAAGTATCTATTGCTATATACCACTATTAGTTATATTTATATTTAACCCCACTATAATATATTATTAATTGAAATTGGTATATATTTTAATTTGTGACTTAAATTTTGACCTAGTAATTAACTAATTTTTTAATTTATTACGATTAAATGACTAATTAATTACTTTAACCGACTAATTAATATTATTTTTCAAAACGGTTAATCAAATGAGGGTCTTTGAAGCTTTACACTTCAGTACGAAGCAGATTGCCGACTTGACGGTCTTAATTCATGGTTGTTTAATAAATAAAAGAGCAAAAATTAAATGATGCATTTACGTACATTTTAAGTTAGATCTCTCTCTCCTCCGATCTTCATATGTAATTTTGGTATCAATATTCTTTATATATAATATGGAACTTAAATTATATCATTCATTTAGACTTCTAATATATCTAATAGGGTCGCTTTAAATGTACTAATGCAGTTTGAGAAAATAGTGTTTATAATTGTAACACTTATAAAAATATAGTTTTCAAAAGATAAAAAAAAAAAAACAAAAATTTGTTTGGGTGTTTAAATATAGAATTCTTTATATATAATAATACAATATAAAAAGAAGGGATTAAATAAGAGAAGAAGGAGAAGGTGCAACACGGGCTTTTTAGAACTTGTTCAAATGCTAACTTAATTGCAATCAATTAATTGGTTTAATTCACCTGCTAATTAATGTTATTTTTCGAAGTAGTTGATCAATTCAAAAGGTTTTTGAAGGTTTACTTTAGTGGAAACTACATTGCCGACTAATTAATCGAAGCTTTGAATGTGATGGTCTTTAATTACACGTTCTATAATATTGTTTAATCAAAGATAAAAAAAAGTGTATAATTAAATTAAAAGATCATTAATTAGGTGATCCATTTGCATTTATGTAGATCTCTCTCTCCTCCTCTCTTCATATGCAATTTAAGTTAGCTTTCGATTTATATTTAATCATTAGTTTATCTAATTAATCCTTAATTAACAAAATTGAATAAGCAAAAAAAAAATGTTAATTTGCAAAGAAAATTAAATAAAAATGAAAACAGTGATATAAATAATATAATTAACACAAGACGGCAATAACAATAGAGTTTCACCATTACAGTGAAACTGTATAATTCAATCAATTAATGAGCAAGTACTTTGAATTCAACCATCCTTACCAGATAATTTCGAAAAGATAATCACTTGAAAGTCTTATAAGTTGGAGCATGTAGTGACCTATCATAGAAAATTTTTTAATGCATTACTGAACCAAAATCATCCAAATTTATGGTGTAGAATTGAGAACATGTGGCATCATCACTGGCCATCAATTTTTTTTTTTTGGTTTTTTAGTTTTATTCCTTGATAAAATCATCACGTGGATGTGGGTCGTGGGCGCAGTGGCTACCTTACATTAAATTACAATTCTCAATTTCAAACAAGAACAACTCCCAGTTGGTTTTGAGAGTTGAAACAGAGTATTGTTATTTAAGTTCCAATTAATTTATTAATAAACCCCGACCATAATAAGGATATAATATTAATAATATAAAATTATTCATCTCTTTCATTTTTTTCATTTGGTTATCAATTTTAATTACAATTCTCCTCTAACTCTTTCAACTATCAATTAGCAATAAGTAAACTCATTCCTTAAAATTAAAATCACTTTTCTCGTTTGGATGGTGTTCGAGTTTTTATCGTTCTTCATATTTGTGTTCAGATTAGAGGTGCAAAGATATGTGAGAATTTGTGGATGCAAACAATTCTTATATCTTTGCCTGTAATGACAACTATTCGAAGACGACGAGTGCAATGCTATGAAATCTAAATGCACATGAGAGTCAAAGTTACTTGTACCATATAGCTTCGTAGTTGGTTCACCATATCACAACAATTGTAATCCATGGAAGAGCAATGAAAAGCCCCATAATAAACTTAATTTGATATGTAAAATCATCAATTTAATTTATGTTGTTGAATACAATTAAATTTGTAAGTATTTTTATATTCGAGGAGAGTGTTCTTATTCTCATTGCCATTCGAGGACAAGTCAAAAAGAGAATTGTAAAATGCAAATATGAGGCTTTTTATTATTACAGTTTTATCCATGGCATGGGGCTTGCCAATAGATTGGGTGGGGTTTCAATGACAACACTTTGTTGAAATATTTTGCTACTAAAAAGAGCCCAAGAGTAGGTTTGTGGTTTGTTTGGGCTTTTTTTGTATTTCTCCTGGGCCTTATATACTTCTTGATCTATAGTGTTTCTGGGCCTTTATGGTCGTATTGTAACCACTCGTTGCATTTGTTTGATTATGCATGCAATTGTGATTAAGAGACTGAAGAAATAGAAAGTGAAATACTGAAAACTCAAGAGATCAAAGTGGAGGATACAACGTTGATTAATGAATAGATTCCACTTTCTTCTATAACGGAATCCTCAAATCAGATTTAAAACTCTAATACCGTGGAAGGAGGTCGTCAAGTTATACATTTGTTTCATAAATGTTAATTTCACCCCAAATATTAACATGATTAATTTTCTTTCACTTTTTTTTTTTTTTTAACTTTATTCACATGCTTAGCAACCCATATGCGAGCAAGCAACGGTTCGATTCCAAATTAAGACTTTAGCTACAACCGGCGCACTCATTTTCAAAATTTTTATAAATTTAATGTAAAAATTATAAATCTTTGTATAAAAATCGTAAATGTGAAAAAAAATTATAAATGAAAAATTGTACAACTATTTTTAATTTTTTATAAATTAGTATAAAAGTTATAAATCATTGTATAAAAGTCATAAATATAAAAAATTATTCATTTACAACATTTTTTTACGTTTACGATTTTTTTACAATGATTTACAACTTTTACACTAAATTTACAAAAAAATTTGAAAACGGTTGTATGGTATAACCGATGTACTATAGTATGATCCCCAAATTAAAGGTAGAGAAATGGCAATAGCCAAAATAAAAAATATTAATTCTTAATATTTATTTAAAAAAATGATTAAGTTTCTTTCTTTTTTTAAAGTAAAAAAAAAAGTCAAAAAGCTATATGTATAGGTTTTTTTTTAATCTTTTAAGTTGTAATAAGATCTAATATGGAGTTTTAAATATTTTTAGTTATATATATGTCATGAATCAAAGTACATAGCATTTAGATTGCTATAAAAATATAAAATTTCTAATATAGAAGACTAAATAAAATTAATTTTTTCTTCAAACATGAAAGTTTATCAAAGTTTATTATTTTTCCGTATTTATCTTTCTTCTTCCTTCAAGTATTTTCCAATGTTCCGAGTTTTTTCTAATTTTAAATTTATTTAGGAATTAAAAATAAAAAAAAGGGTATATTAATCCATTAAAACTTTACTGCAAATTAACCCCCCAAACTTAATACAAGGGAAATGGCTGGGCAGACAGCCGATTTTTACTTTTTTTTTTTGGTCATTTACAAAATTTATTTAAAAAAAAAAAAGGCTGTATCAGTACTTTGCAGTACTGTAGAACGGCTGGCAAGGAAGTGATGTGCGGGCAATACAGGCAGCAGAAACATAGTAGGTTAAAGCTGCAAAGCGCATCCCGATTTTCATTTATGCACATCAAGATTAGGCAACCGATAATTCAATAGATCCCGGAAGCCTCAGTACAGTGCAATACTTACATTAAATCTGCAACTACTCCCATACCATTACCCATCCAAAATTTGTTGAAAAACAAACCCAGAAAAAAAAAATAGCAATATTAACATCTCATCAGTTTGAGCGTGAAAATGAGTTCCAGCTCCAGGGTCTCTGGTGGCTGCCCTCAACATAGACGAAGAGTCGAGTTGTAACTTGCGAGAGCCAACTTTGGCATTTTATAATAGTGGATGTGATTTTAGGGCTTTCATAGGAGCAATTCTGTTGAAGTCCCTGATATTTGCTTAAAATTACCTCCCTCATAGTTTTAAAAATTTCATTGATGTCCCTTCATGTTATTGTAACCTTTTGATTTTATTGAAAAAACATGATTCTGGCTTAAAGTTGTGGGCATGTATTCAAAAGTTGAGGGGATTTGAAGTATGCAGGTTTGATGTTTGATAAAATTCCAAAATTATGTATTTTTTGAATTAAATTAAATGGTTTTGGCCTAGATTTAATTGGAAAATTTTCAAGACAATTTGGTTTTTTTTTTTTGATGCGAGATTTGATATAATGTTGCAATAAGATTAGGTTCTCAATTATGTTAAAAGCTTGTGGGGGGTTTACATAACTTAAAACGAGAAAGAAAAAAAATATTGAACAAGAAGAAAGACAAGGATTTGGGCATGTGATTGGTGAATAGAGACAGTGAAAGTGTCGATGAAGAGAAGAAGAGGTTTGCATAATTAACTAAATTAAATACAAAGATAAAAATAAATACAGATTAAAAAACAATCATAACCTTCAACAGTTCTTTCATTTTAACGATTCTGTTAATCAGGGTGTCCTTGATTGATTTCATAAAATGTAAGGTTGACATAGAAAAAGAAAAAAAAAGCTAAAACTTGTATCTACGTGATATTTTACCAAAATTTTGGGGTTGTCAGTGACATTACTTCTTTTACAATTCTACTAAAAATAAAAATCACTTTTCTTAGCAGAATTAAATGGAAGAAAAAGAAGTGATAAATTTTAAAACTCTTAAATTTTGAAATTTGCCTATTTTTAATATTTTCCCGCACTTTTCAACCCAAAAGTCATAGCAGCTGCGGCCGGCCGTTCAGTCCAACTCCGAGAACGCCCTCGAGAAACATACTTCCATTTAAAATACTCAATTGAACTGTTGAAGTTAAACTACGGATCTGCTTAATTAGGTTTCCTTGCTCGTAGGTGCATCAACTGTTCGACAAAATGTCTCAGTGAGAGTTGAGTGGACTTTAAAGGGAATATGAGAAAATCAGTCACGAATCTAATTCTGTTTTGATTTATTGTGTTATCGACTTGGTTTTGTACTATATTGTGTTGGGGTCTAATTGTTACTGTCAGAACTCAGAAAACAGTCTCGGTGAGTGCTTTTGTTGCTTTCTCTATTACAAATTTACATACTTAATTGTCCTTAATTAAATTTGGCTGCTAAACTTTTTTTGTTTATTTTATTTTATTTTTGTTTAATGTTTATTAGGTTTCCCGTTTTCCCTCAACGCTCTGCAATAGTTGCTCAGCAGCTTGAGCTTGTAAAGCCATTGGATGGAAGCAGAAAACTCAGGTACTAATTGACTTCGAACATTGTATGATGTCCGGTTTTTTTAGTATATAAAATCTTTTAAAATAAGACAAACAAATGCCCTGAAACTCTGCTCCTAAAACTCCAATTGACCCACGATTATAGCCTGAAATCTTTCCTAACAACAAATGCCTGAACCTTTAACTTGTCATAATACTTGAGGAAGTTCAAGTCTACTTGGATTCTCTCAAAGCTAGAAGACTTAAAAGTGCATTTCATTTTAATTAAGTGTTCCAGCTTTGAGAGGAAACCATGTGAGATTCTACACCCTTACCACCCTTGATCATTCATTGAACTGATTTTAGTGCGGTTTTGTTAGCTGGCCAGTTCTGAGTAAGATTGGGCAAATGGTGATGTCGAATGCTACAGTGTGTGATTTTACGTGCAGTAGCTGGAGGCAGCATGTGGGTGTCGCATGCAGTGACTGTGGTGGTAATGATTGGATATGTGGATTTTCAAGCAACAAGGTTAGCGATATGGCTTTTCTACTATAATTAAAGTATTGATAGTTGTTTTTTATATGTATTGTTTATCTCAGTGGTGATTGTGTCCATAAGCAACAACATGTATATATAGTGTTAGACTATCATAGAAAGAAATATATTGAAACATATACGGTGTTGGAATGACTACATGAATAGGGCTTTTTTCTGATTGAATTTACAACTATTTTTTTTTCTCTTATGACACCGGAGGTAATGTTAGTAGATGTGGAACTTCCCACTTGTCTAATTAAATGTCAAGTTTTAGTGCTATACAACTTATAAACATTCTAAGTGTGAAAAGACTTATAAACATTATAAGTGTAACATTTATGACCTTTATAAATTACAAGTCATGTTCTATGTTTCTTGTATTGGCAAATCCAATTCTCGGAAGTTGTGCTCTGACCTGTTTCTTATCCCGACTCTTTTTATTTATTTATTTTTTGCTTTTTTAATTTGTAATTGTCTTAAATTTCAGGGAATAAAGCTGCCAGTCTTGAAGAAGCTATATTGCCTATTGTTACAGTTGTCTTTAGAAACAAAGATGTGGTCTAACTTAGAAGCTGACTTAGATATGGCGTGCAGTCAGTGTGGGGCAATGATGAAGTTTAAGGAAATATGTAGCCTCTCTGATGCTTTGTATAAAGAGCTTGATGGTAGATTTAAACAATTGTTCTATGCTTTACAAGATGTTTCTTCTAGTCAGACACACGGACAAGCTGTCTCAGGTTCAAAATTTTCAGCATCATTTGACGAACTAAACTTACTTTTGAGATGTTGTATGGTTATCTTGACCTTGCTGGTGTTTGACCAAAATCTTTTATTCAATAAAGGCCGAGTTCTTCTTTCTATACTTAGCAGATTGATTTCTATAGCGTTAACAAGAGGAAAGGAGAAAATTTCTATTAGCTTTAAAAAGTTGGTTCCTTCTCGATGCACACATGTTGATGATAGTGGTACTACGTATCTTACTGAGGAAGATGTTGCTGCCAGATGTGTGCCAGGACTTTCTGATACGTTACATACTTCCCTACGTGCATTGCTTCAGGTACTTAATAGTCAGAACTCTTCTTTGTCTTCATTAAAAGTGTCCAGCTATAATTTCTACAAGAAAGTTTATTAATGCTAATAGAATAATGAGTTTTTGATAAGGTGGCAATTACTATTGCACTAAGCACTAAGTTTTTTGTATCTTATAGTACATAAGCAGCAAATTAATTAGTTTCTCAATTATGTAATAACATGTCTCCTAGACCACTTCCTTTTTATTTATTTTTTTTTTTTTTGTGGAAAAATTTACTGACTTGACATCATACGCCTTCAACTCTGAAAAGTTTATTGGACCTTGTATTTAGCTCTCATTCCTCTTTCACCCTTCTCTATTTTTTCTAATTGATTAAATTAGTTTCTATCTAGTCTCAATGTGTATATAATATTTTTAAAGAGCTTCTAATCATAAGTTTGATTTGGCCATTGACCTATTGGTTAAATCACTATCCCGTTGACTTTTTATGACTGGTTATTTGGCTGCTAAATGTGGTAATTATGATATAATTCTTAGTCATAGGCACAATAAATTCTTAATTTTAATTTGCTTTTTGAATTAATATGTTGGAAAACATTTAAAAAAAAATTAGTAATTCGATTCTGATATCAATTTTGAAAATAGGCTGGTTGCTAATTGTAGCAATACTTACAAGATGATAAATTTCTGAGGCATGTTATTGGCTGCTTTTCACTCTTATGTAATATATTATTTACCTTTGTATGCCACCTATTGAATCTATCTTGAGTTGCCTTGAATGCTTGTTCCAGTGCAAAATAAGTGATTAAATTTATTTTTGTGCTGCTTTTATGCTATAATGGACTTTATCTAGAAGAATTTTTTTAGTTCTATGAGATCTATGCGCTATTTTCATAAAGATACTCTATGCTATTTCACAGCTTAATCTGAAATTTTAGTTTAGGTATTTGCAGATGAGCTGCTGATGCATAAAATATTGAGGGAGTACTTGATGCGAATTGATTCTGTGTCTTCCACAAATGAAATGCTATTTATTGGTCCTGGTGATATTGGAATTGTGCTGGAGGTGATTGCTGCACATTTTATTTTATCAGTTTCCACTGAGCAAGCACCCGAATGGTTCCTCAACAGATTATTTTGGCAGCATGGCAAAGATTTCAGGATTCCGGACATAAGCCTGACTTCATCCTTATCATTGCTTCTCAACCCTATCATGCTTTCTGCACCAAAAATGTTTCAGGCATATTTGATTTTATTGGTTTCTGAAGCCATTGGTATTGGCATGCCTTCTGAGTTTCTGAATACAGATGTTAGAATCATGGATTGCTACCTAACAGCATTTGAGAGGTCCATCATCTTGTACAAAAGTCAGATGGCCAGCTTGAATATGGATAACCATCCTGTAGGTAGTAACGGTTCAACTGTCAAATCAAGCATGCTTGTAAGTAGTCAACTTGCATTTGAGTTATATCTTTTACCAGTAACAAAGAACAAAATGAATCATATAGTTACAAAGTTTAATGACTCTTGGGATACTTACATAAATGACATATCCTGTAAAACAAAATCTGACCTGGTGGATGCCTCTATAGCATATGTGAAAGATAGCCTAAATGTTGTCAATGAGTCTTGCAGAGGTAAAACTTTGTCAATATTAACTTCGATTATTCATAGAGCCGCTTCTGAGAATATATATGATACTGTATTTTTTAAGGACGGTAGAAGTCCTCAAGATATGTATCTTCTTGCTTCTACATTAAAGTTGATGAGTAGTTCAATGTTACAAGCTACTCGGTGCTTGAGGCACAGCATCAATTCAGGTTGTTCACAAAACATGCGGGATGTTTTGTTATGCAAGGAATATGGTTTCATGGTGCATCTTGTTGGTTGTTTTCAACAATTCAATATTGATCTATCTATTCAGAAGTTCATGTCCGACATGATGAAGACTCTCCCAACAAGGCATAAAGAGTCCAATTGGATGCTGCTGCATTTTTCAGGCTTGCTATCACTAAGTTATGTTGGTGGGCTTGATTTCTTAGTTAAGGACTGCATATTTACAATGGTGGCCTTGTTGAATTTATTTGTTATTGAAGAGGGTGATTTAGATGCTCTTTCACTGTTTTTTGCTTCTAGATTGGAATCGTTTTCATCTAGATCTTCTGATGAAATTGATGAGGTAATTTTATTTTTACCTTAATCACTTTCTCAAGTTCCTTTCTTGCTTTTCTTTCCTTGCTTTAACATTATAACAAATTGATGCAGGCCTTGGTGGAGCAGAGGTCTAGCATAACAGTTGCATTACAATTTCAAAAATTTCAGACAATGTACTTGAGGTACATCATCATCTTTTTATTATTATCTATTATATGTAATTTTTAAGTTGAGCATGTTATGAAGTTGTGCTTCTGTTGCCCTAAAAATTTCTTTCTGCTTAAACTTTCCTTGGTTTTGTTTCCAATGATTTGAAAAGTTTCTATTGACTACTAAAGTACCAAAGGGTTTCAGGTTGTTTGATTATTTGATTTCTTTTGCTTATGCTTCCTATTTAGGAGATTAGGGTTTCTATTGATTTTTATTAGGCTGTCATGGATAGTGTTTGATTATGATGATTATCTTTATCCTGGAACCGTAGAGGATTTTTTTATAGGTGATCATATGTAGTTAGTTTTGACTAAGCCTGTAGGCCCTATGTTAGTATTGAGACAGCTTCTTGATTAATGAAGATTGCAATATGTTTCTGGTAATTTTTTGAAACCTTGTTCTTTGGTGATTTCCATTCTCTTGATTGTCTTTCTTCTTTCCTGGACTAGATGATAATGAGTTCCCCTTTTCTTGCATTGTCGCTCACCCCTCTAATCTTTACCCACTGTTCCATTTGTTATGCAGGAAGAGTTCTATTTCAAGTTTTCACAAAAGAAACAAAGACAAGCAAAAAGAAACTTCAGAAGAGGCCGCTGTCACGGATCACATGCAGTCTGCTATTGATATAGAAAGCGAAACAATGGAAGCCTGCGATGGTGAGACTTTCCTCAAATGCATGCTTGGAAATTACGAAAGATCATCCGACTTTGATGATTTAGCAGACTTCATTGAGTGCAAGCGGGGGAAGGATTATTCAGTGTGGTTGAAAAATAGAGAAAGATTCCGAAAGCGGAAATGTGAGAGAGAGGTAGTTTATAGGCAGCAGAAAAGGAAGAAGAACAAGAAATATAGGAGATAATATTTAGATTTCGTTTATATATAGGCTTCCAATCTTGTTGTGCATAAAGTTGTATTGTAAAATGAAATGTTGATGTGTGTTTGCCTTTAGATTGCTAGCAAGGTTCGAGGAATAAAGCAGTGATTCTTCTCCGAAGCACTTCTGTGTAAAGGCGTAATAATAGCTTGGTATTTTGTACGTATTATCAGCAAAATTTTCAACTAATATGATAACTTACGCACTTGAATTTTTTCCAACGGATACGTGATTAATTCTTTATTTATTATAACTCATAGTTTAATCAATCAGTTGCACTTTCATATTTGGAAGACACTAAAAATAATTAACCAATTAGAATAGTGAAGCCTATTGTAAAATTGTCGAAGCTTAAGAAGCAATTCGTTGTCATGAAAGTATAGATATTTTAATTTAATGACAAATGAAAATTTTTTGAAACAAATAATCCAGCTCGCACCACCAACTTTTCAGTGAGAGCTTCACACAAGTTCATGACCCGATCCATTAGCGCAGTTCATAACCGAGTCACGACGGGCAATAATGATCTGGTCTGGTGTAGTCTGGTGACACCCGTGGAAAAAACGAAACAATGGGTATGGGCATGAGCGTGAATTCGATTTACGTAATGGCGTGAATCTTTTGGTAAAATATATAATGCAATATCATACATTATTATTGAGATTTCGTATAATATTATTTAAAAATATAGTTTTATATTTATATTATTTTAATATAAAAGATTTAAATATTTGTATCATTTATATTTAATTGATTGATTCTATTTTATTTTTATAAATAGAAAAGTAAAAAGTTAGTTATATCTTTAGATTATGCAGTTTATAATTTTCATCAATCAATTTATAATTTTTGTCAATTACTAATATTTTACTTTTTCGTTTATAAAACTATAGATAAAATCAATAAATTGAATCTAGATAATACAAATACATAAATCTTTAGAATCAAAATGATACGAATGTAAAAATAAGTTTACAGATGATATTATTACGAAACCTACCTATCCGGAGCATAATATATGATATTATCCATTAAATATATAATACTTGGTTCTGTTCGAAGTGAGTCTCATCAATTTGTGAATTTGGTTCTGCCCGGCTAGAAGTGAATCTTATCAATTTGTGAATGTTAGTGAAACCCTGGCAGCAGCTCAAGGCTTCTGCTTCCGGTGGCCCTAAACTTACATGAAGAGTCGAGTCGGTCAATTTATGATAGCGACTGTTCAATTTTTGTATCATTGTATGTAATGTGATGTTAGCGTTTCCACGCAACTCTCTTCGCATTCGAAATTTTCTCTGTAGCAATTTTTTTATGCTTAGATCTATCTTTCTAACACGGAACATATATTTACCGTGGACGGTCCAGATGGGATATTAATATCTTAATGCTATGTCCCTATCGTGTCAAAACAATTATGCTATGCTTAACACGACCTAGGAGACAAATAAGGATAGAAAACTTGAGACCTTGATGTATGAATGCATACAGCAAATCGCAAACCATTTAGCCAACGAGACTATATCTTAATATGTACAAATTTTATATACAAATTTTACAAATATAACACTACTCGTATAATTTGTTAAGTTTCAACACATGATTTGGTTTTCAAGTAGGATGATCAAAATTGAAATTAACCTAAAGAAATCAAATAATACACGTAAATAATGATTTATCAAACATGTTAATTAATTAACTTATGACTAGTGAAAATGACCATACAACAACTATCAACTTTCTATGAAATTTTTCTAGTTGAGGAAGACTATAAATAGTCAAAAAAAATGTGAGTCAATGACTCCAAGTTTAATTTGTTTTCTAAAAGTTATTCTAATAATTCAATGTACCCACTATTTTACCACAATCAACAACGTGATCAAGTCGGTTTTCACGTGATTTCAGAATTATCCATTAATATGCTGTCATATAAGATATGACCCACAATCACAAAAAAATAAATTATAAAAGAAAGTAATAATAATATTCTATGCCTATATTTATTATTTATTATTATTATTTTAACAGTTCATATGTGACCCACATGACATGAAGCCACAAATTATATGGAGCAACTTTAGTGCAAAGTGGGGGATGACTCCATATTTTTCTCTGATGAGGTTCCAATAATTGAAACAATAAAGTACATTATTTTTATTTCTTATAATAGCATTGAAAAGGAAAATTGACTTGTGGAGACTTGTTTGAAATTTTATTTCTTTTTGAAAAAAAATTCAGTAGGACTAAACAAAAAATAATTAAAAGGTATTAGCTAATTAAATATTAAATATATTAAATATAAAATTGATGAAATTTATACAATATAATCTAATTGGTGGGTATTTAAGGAATATTCTCACACATCATACACCTCTTGAATAATTGAATCAACAAGATAGAATCATAGAAAGCCACTAATGAAGCAGAAATTTATAATGGTTTTCCGATGCAATACATGACAATTTGTCCAGTTGATGTTGTTTTATTAGGCTACAATAATAATGTTGTATTTCATTAATTGAATGAAAATAATTATCTCTATTAATTAACTTGTTGCTTTTCTAACTTTATATCCATTGTGGGTTTAGATATTTGTTTCCACTTGCCCTTCACCTTTCAATAGTTCCAAGAGAATCTCTCTTGCATGTGTGGACCTAGATGCCATGTCTACTCTACTCTTGGATTTTGTGACCACAAAATTTCTCTCATAAAAATTGTTTGCTACCTAGACTACTCAACTTGCAAAAAAAAAAAAAAAATCATTCTGTATCTATCAACCAAACTCATTGTTTTTGAATCAAATTTCATATGATTATGTCAAAGAATAGCAACATTATGCGCTAATCTTTATTTATCAACCAATAATTAGGGGCGAAAATTGAATTATAAAGTTGAAGATCAAGATATCAGACCTTAACATTGACGCGTTCGATAAAACTTATATTAAGATAATATTATAATATTTGTACGTCCAATTGTGAAATTTATCAAGGATTTCTAAACAGAAAGGGCAGACGATGATTATGAACAGACCTTCTAAAATTTGAAATTAAAAAGTAAAATCACCTTTCATTAATTATTGCTGTAAAAATTAACTATTTGTTTAAAAGATAAAGATGAACAACCTCAAAGCTTCAAAGAAAGGAAATGGGTAATTATTATTATTATTGAAGGCACACATACAAATAAGAAGGGCTCAAAAGAAGGAATATATGATTATAAAGGTACCACACTGGGCATATTTGTTAAGTGTACTAGAGTTGAGATTGGTGCCAACAACCAAGTACCAATCATGCCATTGCCATAAAAGTTATTGAACCGACTTGTGTTGAGAATCTTTGCATTCCCAAGAGGATATTCCTTCCTCTTCTTCGTCTCACTCGTTACTCTTTCCAGTGAGTAGCAAATATGCTCCTACCTCTTCCTATTCTCCATTTATTATAAAATAAATGTTAATACAATATTTTATAAGTATTACCCCGACATTCTATCTTAATTAATGTATATTTATTATTCTAAATATTATTTGTTAATAAATGAGTTAAGAGTAATATATTTATAAAATCTGTATATAAAGTTGATGTATATCATTTATTCGATATTGCATAATTTAGTAGCATTTACTAAATTGATAATTCATAATAATCTCTTTATTCGTTTAATATCATATCAATTTTATATACAAACTTTGTAAAATTGTGTTATTGATAAGTTAATTTTCTAAACGACATTGTATTTTGTTTTCATGTTAAGACCCAAAAAAAAAAGGAAAAACAAGTTAAGTCATCATTTTCTACTTTATTTTTGGAAGTCTAACATATAAATTCATCCTCAGATTTTGTCAACCTATCTACCAACATGATAACCGTATTGACAACATGATAACCGTATTGAAAGATTGATTCAAGTTATTAATAAATACTATGTTAAATATATAATAAAAAATTTATAAAAATAATTTTTATATTTAATAAAATTTATTATTTATATAAAAGCTTATCCTATTATATTATATGGATATTCAATAATAGTTTTACCCTTGTATAGTAGCAAAATTAACAGCTAAAGTTTAATATCATTAATTTGACTGGAGTGATTAACCTATTTCAACATTTCCTTTCACATTGCCTAAAAGCTTAACCTAACAAATGCGGATTCGATGATAGTTTAACCTATTTTAATAATAATTAACATTTGGATTGCACAAATCTAATTAATTAATCATTAAACTTGACTAGACTCACCTAACCGGATCCGCGTAAGGCTAGCACCGATATCCTCCATCGCGGTACCATCCACTAAACTATGTACAACCTGTCATTTTATGCCACGTCACCCACCAACGTACTACATGCACACAGCACAACTCATCTTTAACCCTAGTTAAAATCTAACCCCTGACCACAGTTAACTATTGAAATGGCAAAACGACAACGAAACGCGCATTTAAGAGAGCTAATTGTTGTCCAAGAGCCACCTTCAAATTTATCATTTCCTACCATCACAAAGACGACAGAGAACCACCGCGTCCGCCGCCCTAGTCGTCATGGCCGTGTCCTCGTTTACCTGTCCGAGAGCTCTCGTCTTCCCTTCTTCTCCGTCGTCGTTTGAATGTCGGTCCGATCCCGACTTCTCGGGCGGCTCGGCGCGGTTCGAGAAACCGGGGATCTCGGCCGCTCGCCTCGGAGCTACGGCGTCGTCGTTTAGCGGCGTGTCGTCTCTGATCTTTAGGTTCCCTCCCAATTTCGTGCGCCAGCTGAGCACGAAGGCCAGGAGGAACTGCAGCAATATCGGTGTGGCGCAAGTCGTCGCCGCTTCGTGGTCGAACAACGCGGCTTCCGGCTCTACTTCGGCGGCGGCTTCCGGATCAGCAGCCGCTGCCGCCGCCGCCGCCCCTGCCCCGGCCGCGCCTGTCGAGATTTCGGCTGGCAATGAGGTTCCGGTGGTTGGTGGATTGAAAGTACAGCTGGAGGCCCTCCCCGATATGAAAAACGAGGCCTCGTTTTTGAGCTCCGATGGGAGCATCGCGATTCATGCCGGTACATTTTTGCTTTCCATTTTTGTGTTGTTTTTAATTTTAAATAATATTTCATAATAATAATAATATAATAGTTTATTATTTGTCACTGTTAACTTTAGTGTATATGGACATTTGTGTTTTGGAATATTATATGTGGACAATAATTGATGTATGGTTATTTTTTCAATTTTTTTTAGGATTAAAAAAAATTAATTTGAGAAGCTTATGATAAATTTTGTTTGTTTTTGAAATGAGTAAGCATTGATGCATTGATGATGTGGAGGAAATGATTGATCTTGTACGGTTTGGGTTTGTTAATTTCAGGTGAAAGATTAGGTCGCGGTATTGTTACTGATGCAATTACTACCCCTGTGGTGAATACTTCTGCTTACTTCTTTAAGAAAACTGCTGAGCTTATTGATTTCAAGGTATGTATTGTTTTGCAATGGCTTTGAATTTCGTGATCATTTGTAGTTGTTGCTTAAATAACGGTTCAGTTCAGAACCCATTGTTGCTTAAGGGGCCTCTTTGATGGGTCTGGACTATATGATCGAGGAAATTGGATTAATGATTGATAGTTCTATGGTATTGGGTCAGGAAAAACGACGTGCAAGCTTTGAATACGGGAGGTATGGAAACCCCACAACAGTGGTTGCAGAGAACAAGATAAGGTCTGCTTATTTGTTCTTTGAAAGGAAAAATTAAAATTATTTCTGTCCTTCTCTATTTATTTACTTTTTAGATGGTTTGTAACATTCTGTGGTTTACTTCTTTGGATTTAGTGCGCTTGAGGGAGCTGAATCAACTGTGATTATGGCATCTGGAATGTGTGCAAGTACTGTCATGCTTATGGCATTGGTCCCAGAAGGTGGACATCTTGTGACAACCACGGATTGCTACAGGAAGACTAGGATTTTCATTGAGACTGTTCTTCCCAAAATGGGAATTACGGTATGTGTGTCATTTTATGCTTCTTTTTTTTTTTTTTTGCATGCAGTTGCTATGTGTCTTTGAGGACACAAAACACTTCTTGTTTAATGGTGTTCCTATTTTAATTTTTTTTCCCTGGCTGAAATCTGTTTTCAGTCTTAGGTTTACCTCTGAAGTAGTTAACACTTTTCACTTATTGTATGGAAAATCTTTGGAAGTAGATTTCAGATTTAATGTAATTTCAGCTGCTCAACTTATGTTTCTTGTTCATCTCATATGCAGACTACAATCATTGACCCAGCAGATATTGAAGGCTTGGAATCAGCACTCAACAAAAACAATGTCTGTAGTTATTATTATATTATTTTTGGGAGTTGTTTGTTTTGGTTCTTTCTGGGTATTTAATATGATATAATTTCATGCAGGTTTCTCTTTTCTTTACGGAGTCTCCTACCAATCCATTCCTAAGATGTGTTGACATCAAGTTGGTTTCAGAGCTTTGCCACAGAAAAGGAGCAGTGGTCTGCATAGACGGCACCTTTGCAACGCCTCTCAATCAAAAAGCCCTCTCTCTTGGTGCTGATCTTATCTTGCACTCTGCAACAAAATTCATTGGTGGTCATAATGATGTGAGTCAGTTTGCATTGGTCAAACTAGTCAGTAGAAATAACTGCTTACCATCAGTTTATCAGTATTCATAAAGTTGATCACTAAATAAATGAATTTTCTGCTCCAGGTTCTTGCAGGTTGCATTAGTGGCTCAGAGAAGTTGGTTACACAAATTCGTAATTTGCATCATGTTTTGGGTGGTACTCTTAACCCGGTGAGTGATTGATGATTGAGCTGCTGATTATAATAGTTCATTTCATCATTTGTATAGACCCATCCATCTTTCTAATACAAATAATTAAATTTTTAATGAAATAAGAGAGGCTTTAAGTTTTTATGTGCCTGTAGCTTGAGAAATATCTTCCAAAATAAAGATTTTATTGTGTTTGAAATTTGCTGCTTGGACAATTGTCAGCTCTTTTGGGATATCTGGCTTTTTCCTCATTGTCATTTTTTGTGTGACTTGAGCTTGCAGAATACTAATTTGTACTGTACTTTGGTTACCTGTTAACAGAATGCTGCATATCTGATCATCCGAGGCATGAAGACACTGCATCTTCGTTTACAGCAACAGAATTCAACTGCATTGAGGATGGCCAATATTTTAGAGGCACATCCTAAGGTATGGTGGCTGTGTATTATCACGTGTTTTATTTTTCTACAACGTATGATGTCTATATACATGACCTCTGAATTATATGGAAATTCTCATTGTTAAACCTGTAAGAATGGATGGCCTAGATTTCATAACTGTGTATTGATCCTAAAGTTTGTTATTATTACTAGTTTTAAGTTAATTCCCCTAATCCATTTTGTAGTGGACAATAAGGTGTGGAACATGTTAGATCTTTGTTAAGCCAAATATACATGCCAAATGCATAGCATGATCTCTTTTCATCAAAGAGCAAGACTTTGAAAGGACTTGTATGATTTTGTAAAAGTACTAAACATCATGAGTTTATGATAAATAAAGGGAGATGTCAATTCCTTATCTGAGGACAAATAGCTAGATGTTTTTTAATGTCTTTAAACCTAATTTTGATTTTATCTAATAGCATAAATGTTAAAAAAAAAAAAAAATTACTGCATCACCATCCTGTTGCTAGAGGCAAATTTTACCAAATCTTGTTTTTGCTTTAAAAGTCACCTGATGCATTACTGTGGTAGACAAGACACCATATATTATGTAAAGCTTTAAAATTAGGGTATACAAACATTATCACCTTGGGCACTCATCAGTACTGTTGGTGCCTGAATCCAGTGGATGTGGTAACTTTACAGAACAATTATCTGATTGTTTTGTTTTGTGTAAAATGTGTCCAGCCAGATAATGATTTCATCAATAGTGATAAGATTGTAATTGGGTATTTATAGTCAGTACTAAATTTGTAATTGCATACAGCATACTTGTATTTCCTTTATGGCATTTGTAGCGGGGGTCTGATGATATCATCTACAGGTGAATCGCGTCTACTATCCAGGGTTGACAAGTCATCCTGAGCATCAAATTGCCAAAAAACAAATGACTGGTTTTGGTGGTGTGGTCAGTTTTGAGGTGAGTATATCTGACTTTGTGACCATGCAAACTCACACTTAAAATGGAAATTGTTTATGATTCCTTTATTATGCTGATGGCTGGTGGTCTGTATCTTGGTATGCACCTTCATTTTCTGTTAGTTTTGTGGAATTTTGAAGTTCACTTTCTGGGATTCATGCAGGTTAAAGGGGATTTAATGACCACCATCAAATTTGTTGATGCTCTGAAAATCCCATATATTGCACCATCCTTTGGTGGATGTGAGAGCATTGTGGATCAGCCAGCTATAATGTCTTACTGGTATACCCCGCAACATTTTTTTTTTCCATCATTTTAAAATTTTGAAAATTCATGGGAAGTGTATAGATGTTTGTCTAAAATGGTTTTTGAGAAGTGCCTATTATGTATGGATAACTTCGGTGAAGTAAATATAGATTCAAACTATTCTCACCTAATAATGCTGGAAGAATAATATGTCCTTGGTGCTGATTCAATTGCAATTGTTAATTATTTTCTTCTCTCCTTGCATTTGTAAACAGGGATCTGCCCCAAACGGAGAGGCTCAAATATGGGATTGCGGATAACCTGGTTCGGTTTAGCTTTGGAGTCGAAGACTTCGAGGATTTGAAGGCTGACGTACTCCAGTCCCTGGACACCATATAGGGCGTGTGCCACCTTTCTTTTTGCTTTTTTTTTCTCATCTTCCTCTTAACGGCAGCATTTTCTTTAGATGTCAAACAGTCTTTTAAACGCAAGAATTTTCAATCCTTTTGATTTGATGAGGAAATGGTTTTTCTGATGTTCTCTTTTAGCTATGGATCGTTACCAAAGTAAAGCGATGATTCATGAATAATTTTAGGACTCTTATCCTCTCTAATGATTTTATGTTATGTCTTGAGCTTGAATGAATAGTGTCCCGGGAAAATAACAATAGAAAGAGAGACGAAGCCAGCGGCTCTCTTGTGCTCGTGCACGCCCAAACCAACGAACCCACGCTATTCACTATGGTTGCGTTTGGTGCACCGTATAGGATTGTATAATTATTACTGTAGCAGATAGCATTGTATGGAATTGTATAGTATAGGAATGAGTAAACTCTATACTGTGTTTGGTTTATCACTGTATTGTATAATGTATAATACTATGTTTGATAAAATATTGTATTTAACTATATTAAATTTCTTAAAATAATAAAAATGGTTTAAAATTAATAAAATATTTTAAAATATAATAATTTTAAAAATTATTTATATTAAATTAATTTTTTATTTAAATATTTAATAAATTATATATATTTATTAAAATAATTCATTTAAATTTCAATAAACTAATGATTTAATATTTATTTATTTATATATGTTTGGGGTATTTATTATCAAAAACTGGAACAAAAAATAAACTTTTATAATTTAAATATTTTAATAATATAATAAAATATAATATTCTAAAATATTTTAAAATATAATATTTTTAAAAATTATTTATACTAAATTAATTTTTTAGATAATTAATTTTTTATTTAAATATTTAATAAATTATATACATTTATTTAAATAATTTATTTAAATTTCAATAAACTAATAATTTAAATATTTATTTATATATGTTTGCGGTATTTATTGTCAAAAACTAGAAAAAAAAATAAAGTTGTACAATTTAAATATTTTAATAATATAATATAATATTTTAAAATATAATAATTTAAAATTATTTATATTAAATTAATTTTTTTGATAATTAATTTTCATTTAAATATTTAATAAATTATATTTATTTATTAAAATAATTTATTTAAATAATAAATAAAATAATAATTTAAATATTTATTTATTTATATATGTTTATTTATTTATTGTCAAAAACTGGAACAAAAAATAAAGTTGTATAATTTAATTCTTTTAATTATATTATATTATATTATATTATATTATATTATATTATATAAAACTTATGAATTAAAAATTATATTCAACAATTCCCTATATCCTTATCCTATCCGACCTTAACCCATGGTGGGGGGTATTATTATTTTACCTCCTTTTATGCGGTCCTTATACGGATCTTATGCAATCTTTTACTATGCTATCCACCCTTCGACCGCACCAAACATGGTATAAAAAAATTTTATGCGAATAGTACTTTTTATACTATACTATACGGGCGGCCAAACACAGCCATAGGCGTGGGCGTGTTTCATGCGCTGTATTGTATAGTATTAAGAAATTATATTACGTTTGGTGCGGAACTGTATAGTATAACGTTAGTATAACGTGTGTACTATAGCGGTACTGTTTGTATAAAAATTGAGTGTTTTTATATTAAGTCTACCTATGATATTATACCGTATAAGTTTATTTTTATCTCAATCTTCACTAATAAATATAAAAAAATTATATAAATTAAATATTTATATAATTAATAAATATTTAAATAAATAAAAAATTTAATAATTAAATTTTTATATTAGAAATAATTTTAATTATTATTTAAATTTATTTTATATTTAAATTAAATGTTTCATATTATAATTTTTTTGGGTTTTATCTAATACAATAATATTCTATCAAATATAGTATAGTATTATATTTTATCTAATCTTATTCTATACTATTCAATCCAATCCAAATATTCAATAATGAATAAAATAACGTAACGTCGCATACTAATGGCTAACCTCTCGAGTAAAATAGTCGAAATAAATAAATAAGCCGAGATTTTCTGCTGCATTTGATTTCTAATGCAAATAATTCTGGAATCTGCATAAGACGAATTTTGTTGCTCAGAACCAACTTTATAACAAATGCACGAGTTGCAGGAAGTTTTTCTTTATATCTATTGGAAGACTTTGTCATGAGCATCCGCATTGTTCTCTTTCAATTCGACTTTTCTTTATATATATATATATTAAAAGTCATTAGTTTTTTTGTAAAATATGAATTAAAATCAAAGATTATCTTATGGATGGGGTGTGGATAATGACCAATGATGCGCCGGAATACAAAAGTACAAGAATGTAAGCATTAAATAGAATTTGAGGAATGTGACAAAAGATTGGTGAAAGGTGAGAACACATCACATCGCAGGCGGGAAGTGCCCAAACCATAAAAACATAAAAGAAGAAAAAATAAAGAAAAGATGCCAATTCCATCCAAATCCAAAAAACTTTCACGTTGTTCAATTCTCATTCTCATCTTCACAAACACATTCGCTTCATTTAACGAAGATTCCAAATTCCTCCTTTTTCACTTCCGTTCTCTTATCATAGTTATTATCATCAATTCACTCAAATCCAATCAATCAGAGAAGCATGAAATTTGGCAAAGAATTCAAGACCCACCTGGAGGAGACGCTGCCGGAGTGGAGAGACAAGTTCCTCTGCTACAAGCCCCTCAAGAAACTCCTCAAACACTTCCCTCCTCCAGTTGACTTCCAGCCCCATTGTCAACCGCCGCTGGCCACCACTCCCGCTACCACCTCACAACCCTGGTCCGTGATTCACCTACACGACTGGTTCGTCAGAATTCTCAATGAAGAGCTCGACAAATTCAATGATTTCTACGTTGATAAGGAGGAGGATTTCGTTATTCGCTTTCAGGTCCCTTCCCTTCACTTGCCTTCATGTATGCCTGTATTTAAATTAGAGAATTTGCTTTAGAATTACAGCTACGGTAGCGTTTCCTTTGTTGCAGGGAATTCTGTTTTGTTTGTTCAGAGATTGGTTAAGGTTTTGGAATGAAAAAGTATATTCTTTTCATCGGAAATTACAATTTTTTCTTAGTGCAATTGATTGTATAAAATTATAAATAAGTTTTTATTTGATTTTTTGTGGATTCTATGTGGACCCCATGAAGTGTTGTGTGATCGGAGAGAGAACCAGATGGTGGGAAAGATGAAAGAAGTTATTGGGGTATCAGTCCTTTTACTTTCTCTATCTGAAATCCGAATGTGATGACCAGAATCTATCTCTTGAACATGTGAATTAAATGGTGTTATATGTGACACTTTTACATGTGACACGTTTTCATTTGTTCTTTGAATAAATGTCAAAGATAAAGGTTAAACCTTAGGAAAGGCGAAGAGGGAATTTCGATTGTTGATATGAAAGTGGGGAATTGTGGAGGAGATTTGCTTATAGGATGGATTTTTTATTTTGAGGGATATATGAACTCAAGAGTGTAATGTTATGGGATTGGTATAAGTATGTGTATACAAAGAAAATATAGTTTTTTGAAATGAATACATCTGGAAGAAGAATGAGGACTGGTGTGAGTTAAATTGAAGGTAGTATAGTGACAATTGAATGGTCATTAAACAACTGTAATGGGCTAATATGTTTCAGTGGTGTTAGAGTTTAGTTTTCTGGAATTAGAACTTGTAAAACAGGATTTCAATGTGATCAGGTCTTAAAATTATCTGGTGTTCTTTTTTTTTTTTTTTTTTTTTTTTTTCCTTTCCTTCTAAACTGGGATATTATGGAATCGCCTCCGTTATGAATTTCTGTGTTTCTTAGGTTTGTCTCAGAGTGAGCCATCCTAACATTGGTTTAACTGGGTTATTAAAATTTCAGTTTTACATGAGGTGAATGTGGCATCTCAAAAGTTTAATAGATCTATGCTTCTTTTTATTGCTTGTCACATCTCTTCCTAAATTGAATTATTTATTTGCTTATTTTTCATAAATTGAGCAAGAATATCCCAACTTCAACCATCTTCTTGGTTCCATCAGTCTTGGTAATTAGTGCAGAAGGGATGGAATATTTTATCTTTGCTTTCTTTGCTAGTTTGTTTTGATCCTTTGAATCTAAAATGTTTAGTTCGGTTCCATAGATCTCCCACAAGATTCCATCTATTTTGAGGTTGCAACAGACCCCTTGGTTGTGGCCCCTCACCATAATCATGCACTTCTGTAACATTTTTTTAATTTTTAATTTTAATTTTTAAATTTAAGTGGATACTTTTAGTATGACTTGCACAGCCATCATTCTTATCCCAATACAGCATATAAGAAAATTCTGTCACTTTGGGTGTGATGATTAGCAGCATTATGATTTATTGACAGTTGTGGTTTAGAATTATCTATGGTCCATGTCATGGCTATCTGTGTCATGGATAAGTTATTGTTTATCCATTCAGTAAATTTGAATTTCTCGGTTCATCACGATACCGATACAATTATTTTTTCTTATGGTTTTACCATATCTTCTGTCCAATATCAGAACTAGAATGCTCTTTTTGAGGAAGTTCGTCTGGTCATCTGATGTTTATTTCTTAGTTTAAGTTTCAATACTTGAACTATCACATAATCTCTTGTCTTTCAATTTGTTAAATGTTTGTGGTGGTAATTTCCTTGATGGAACCCAATGACTTGTCATTGAAGAATCCTATGTATGTTGCATTTTCAGGATGGAATGACATTTCATGCTAATGCTAACATGGCATTACCATTTTATCATTTATTTTTATGACAGGAGCTGAAGGAAAGAATTGAGCGGGCTAAGGAGAAAAATGGTGGAGCTTTTTCTTCAGGAAGTGAATGTAGTGAAGAAATGATGGATATCCGCAGGGACTTTGTCACCATTCATGGGGAGATGGTGCTCCTAAAAAATTATAGCTCCCTAAATTTTGCAGGTACAGCTGCTGCTTCATTTATAATTTATATCTGACATGGGTTATTGAGTTTTGTTGTTTTCCAAAGGCATTGAAGAGAATATCATTTCTCTAAGTTGAGTGGAGCAATTATCATTAATATCCTTCTTCTCATATATGATATAGATTGGCAAACGCAGATGGTTGTCAGTTTCTGAAACAATTCTATATTTTTGGTTCGACAGGGCTAGTTAAAATTTTGAAGAAGTATGATAAAAGAACAGGGGGGTTATTGCGTCTACCATTTACACAGCTTGCAGTTCATCAGCCTTTCTTTACAACAGAATCTCTCACAAGGCTAGTCCTTGAGTGTGAGGCAAGGCTTGAGCTTCTCTTTCCGTTGGAAGCGGAAGTTATTGAATCTACCCCTGCTGCACCTGATGAATCAAAACCATCACTGAATAACACAGCAAATGTCTCTCCTGACAATTCATCAACTCTTGGGGAGGAAACCTTGGATGTATATAGAAGTACTCTTGCTGCAATGAAAGCCATACGAGGCCTTCAAAAAGCTAGCTCCACATCTAATCCATTGTCCTTCTCTTTATTTAAGAACCAGGATGATGAAAGTGTTGGTGCTGTAACAGCAGAAAACTCAGCTTCAAACTCTCCGGCAACATTTCAGAAAACAGAGGATGATCAAGAGGATACTCATTCTTCCTGACAGAGTAGGTCTCTTTTTGTTGCACTTATACATTTTTTTCCTCTTTTTCGTTAATCATAATTTCCTTTTAACTGGCTGAAACTGAATAACGATGGGCACTAAATTGTCTGAAAGCTGACTTTCTAGTTGGCAGATTAGATGATTGCCTTTGGATGTTTTCTGGAACAGAAGACACCATTTTGGTCATGAAATTTTCTACTCCTTGATTGAAAAGCTGTTTCTGTACTGTTGTTGACACAGAATCTATTAACGAATCATTTTGAATGGACACAGGTACGTTGGTTGTTTACCTCTGCCAAAATGGAAAGTTTTCCTCTTTTCTCAAAACCAGTAATTTATAATCAGCCAAAGAAAGAATTTGCTGTTAAGGATCCTGGTGGGAATTCAGCAACTAGGGTTTCTGAACTTTACCATTAAGATGAACTCTTTTCTAAGATATGGACTCGGTGAAAGAACAGAAATTTTCTTGCTAAACCTAAGAGACATGAAGATTGTATTGAGGTAACGATGACCAACAATAGAAGTTAGTTCTATTCCTATAATGTATCCACTGAAATCTTGGTCTGATATTGATGGCCAGTGCAGTATTTTAGTTTACATTCACATGCAGCCAGCTATTTTCTGGGTCCATTATCCTTGTGTACTCATTTCATTTTCCATGAAATCTTTGGAGTTCTACATCATTCCTTCTCTTTCAACCAGAATATCATTATGAATGGATAAGGCCATTGGTGAGAATCTAGTCATACATTCGCTCTCTCCATATTTCAATCATATAGCAACAAATTGGACTTTCCACCTCAACCTAAACCCTTAAAAAGTGTCGTTGTGAAACGATTTATCAGCAACAGCCACGCTTAACTCATGATTACTTTGGATATTTTGCATTAGTTTTTGAATTCTTTTTAGCTAGATAAAGAATGTTAATTATTGACTTTAAAACAACTACAATTGATGGCAACTTTAGGCTCGTATGGAGGATGAACTGCCTTGTACATTGCACTTTAGAAAAGAATCTCTTCATTAAGAATACAATCCAAAATATTACTGCCACACAAAGTGCTGAGCCTGTATAAGAGATGGACAACGAGTACCCATCCTTGCTTTTGTGCATGAAAGTATGAAAAAAAAAATTGAAAATCGTTTTCAAGCGTGTTTATGAAAACAAAAATATGTAATCGTTTTCAAGCGTGTTTGCTTTGATTGAGGATTTAGGCACTAATGCAACAATATTATGCTGATAACTAGCTTGGCACATTTTGGTTGCCATTTTCTCATTTCAGTTCTATCAAAATTTTAGGAGGGTCTTGCATTGCATGTTCAGAATCCAGCTTTGGTATGTTGTATTGACATGTATGACTAATAACCATTCTTTTCCTTTTGTTGCATCTCTATAAAAAACATTTCAGTTTTAAAAAGAATAACAAATACAAAAACAAAATCACATCTCTAAGATTTTATCTTCATCTCTCTTCTAGGCCATGCATGTTCATACGCCCTTGTCTTCATTGTCACCATAGTTAAAAGGTAAAGGTACTGACTTGAACGCCCGATACTTCCCTACATTGTTCAAGTGCTCATTCTCCAACCTGATCAATCAAAATAATGTATTGTTCAGAACCCATTATAGCTAATTCTTTTTCATTCCCATAATATTGCAATATGGTTATTTTTTACATTTGTAAAGCATACCTGAAGAAATTCCAGATGCCACGCCGGATAATCTCCAAGCTTGCAACTATTGCAACCAAGGCTGTTCTATGCAGGAAAGGTGCATCTCTGAAGCCTAAGACTGTCTGCATCCAAGCAAGTCTCAGTAAAATGTTCAGCACCTGCAGTTCACCCAAAGTGATTGTTAATTAAGAGGAGATAGGATCACTGATACTAAAGCAGATATTAGCTTATCGTCAAGAATATAAATGATACAAGGAAGTTGCATATCTTTTTACCATGGCTACGAAGTAAACACTTCTGTTTGGTATAACAAGCTTGTCTCTCAACCATGGATTTCTTGAATTTCGGCGCAGAAGACCCCAATCTATGACAATATCCCAGAAGGTATTAACAATTGTTGCAACCCCAGAACTGGCTGCAGCCACAACTAGCAGCAGTTTGTCCCCCGCCTTTAACTCATAAATTGTCCTTGCAGCAACCGCAACAATGGTTGAGAAGTATTTTAGTGCATTAAGCCCATGCATTCTATCTTTCTCTTCAAAGAGGCGTCTAAGGCACTGAAATATAAAATTTGTTGTAAGAATCATTGTTGTATGTGCCATATAGAATGCAAATCTATAACATGAGAAAGCTAGGAGTTCTAGTTTGAAATGTGTATTTGAGACAAAAGAAAGAGAGCCTAAGCAGGGTTGTTTAGGCATAAAATAGATGGATGCAACATTTAGTACCTGAAGGAAACGGACCCAATATGGAATGATTGCTACAACTAAAGAAAAGATCTTGAAAACATCACTGGCACTGCATGTGTTTAATCTCTTCTTGAAATCCCCCCATCCATAGTAGCAAACGTAGAATTCCAAACTTCTTAAAGCTTGCACCTGAAATGAACACACAGCGAAATCAATCCACAACTGTGGTTGGAAATTAAAACAAAGCTCCAATTAAGCTGAAGTGAATTTAACCTATTTGAGGGATCTCTCAATTTTACAGCACATTACATGTGTTTGCACATCGTCAAGTGAATTGCATTTTCCAAAGTGACAAAGAATAGCAAAATTTCGCACTTGAATGGTATCCTAATATGACTCAGATGTATGATATCATAAACATTATGTCTAACCTGGCTAGTGAGCTGATCCGCCAAGAAGAAATCTGGTAGGGCGACCTACACAAGCAAGAAAAGAGAAGAAAAAAAAAAAATTGAGTTATTCTATCTCACCATGTGAATTTTACATGTAGATATTTGCATTAGAGTTCTTACTATTGGTACCTTGTAGAGAGGTGCACAAATACAGTGAAATGCACATTGGATAAGGAAATATCTGCTTGAACGGTATAGGATATTGAAAGGACAGAATGTTATGAGGATCACAAGCTGCAATAGAGTTACCAGATTATGTTCATTAAGCAAAGAAAAGATATGGATCAATAATTGATGTTTTATGTTTGAATAAAGAAGTTATTACTAAAACTTACAATCAATAGACTCAGAGGGACTAGTTCAGTTATAGCACTGAAGTTTTGTGTTCTTGGATCCATCTCCATATCCAAATTTGAAAGGATAGCACCGAATGTAAGAACAGCAAGACCTGCACTAAGGAGAAGGACTTCTCTGTAACCCAACTCTGTTCCTTGCTTGAAGCCAAAGATGAAGGAATAGTTGACCCGATAACATTTCCAAAAGTATACGTCTCCAGCATACATGAACATATGCAGGAACATGTACAGGAAGAAGCTGCAAAAGAAGCGCAGAAAAATTAGAAATTTGTTGCCTTAATTTTGCATCTCTTATTTCCAAGAGGTTGGACAAGTGAATTTAATCACCCCAAGAGCAAATTTGGTTGCAGAATGTCATATTCTCTTTGCATATGCAGATAAAAATGGCTACCTGACTGAAGCTAAAATTTACTAACAAAAACTATACTCACCTGTAAAGTGGAAATATGTTGTCCATATACTGAGTGCGCCCTGGACTATTAAGAACATCTCTTGCATGGACAGCCACAACAATGGCAGCTATAAGAGCAATGGAGCAGCCAAAAAATGAACCTGCAGGCTTTAATTCATGAGAATTCATTTTTATACAACAAATGCAATCTTTTCTCACACAAAAATTCTGGGAATAATGGACAAAGTGGCATCAATATACTGTGCTTGGACATACAAATGGCACATGCTTCCATTAGGACAGATTTTACCTAAGAAAAATGTAATGGTGTGTCTTTCCCTCTTAGCTTTTGGTCTTAATCTGTCCATTCCTTCTCTGTGATTTCCGTTAGCAAAGTGCTTAACAAAAGTAGCTTCTACCCTCTCCATGAGCTTAGTAACCTTCAGAAGCAGAGGATAGCATGGAGCAAAATTAGTAACAAAAGTGGTTTTACACTTAGCCAAGAAGAGTCACATATGCTATAACTAACCTCATCAGAGCTGCCAAGGTAAGAATTATCAACCATCTGTAAGTAAGTCTTAGCTGCATTCCTTGAAGTGATCTGCACTAGTATTAATCAGTCCAACTGAACGAAGACAAGCTTGCAAGTTTAAATTGGTTATATGGGCAAACGAAGAAATGAACCTTGTCGTATTTCTTCATGATCTTGGAGAATGCCAATTGATTCAGAAAGCTGTTACATCAGTCAATGGTATATATGTGCTCAGTTATTTTTCATAAACAAAAAACCGAAAACTTAGCTTTCAAAACCATCTATCATCGTTATTAGAAGTCCTCCAGAGCAAGAATAAAACCATCTATCATACCAGTAGCTTTTCAAAAGTCTAAGCTTTTGGTAGAATTCAATAAAAGCCTTGGACATTTGTTCCTCCGCTTTCTTTAACTCATGTTTGCTGAACTTGTTTGAACTCATCAGCACACCTTTTAGAGTAGATACCGGAGTTTCACGCTCAATGTTGATCTTTACATAATTCAAGACTTCTAGTGAAGGTGGTCTAAAATCCCTTATGTCAGTCTTTCTTCCATTATCTCCTCTTTCCATATCTTCTGAATTTTCTCCACTGCTCATCTCAACTTCTCGAATTGTATCCATACGAGGCTGCCCTTCATATAGTAAAAAACCCAACTTTTGAGAGGTTGTCAAAAATATCATACCATTGAATGTAATTGCCATAATTATGCAAGTTACAAAAATATGAACAAAATTTATTTCCATTTGAGTTGGCCTAATGGAAATTTTCCCTCACCTGGTTTTCTATTGTTGATTGGATGAACAGATGCCGAAGATGAGGAAGCACCGTTCCTGGCAATACTGAGCATGTTAGCCCCTCCTAAAACTGGATCATCTACCTTAATCCGGAGAGCAATCAAAGCATCCATTTGTTTACTCAACTCATCGGCCTCTTCCATTGCTTCCTCCACTTTTCTCTTATAAAAATTAACTACTTTGTTGAACTCACTGTCAAGCTTTCTAAAGAACACAAGCTCATGCTCTCCTCCTTCATCAGATGACATCAAAAACATGGTCTGGTACTGCCTATCTGTTGATTCATCCTCTGCTTGTACTGCACTCACTAGAATCACTTCATCTTCATTGCTCTCACCCTTCCTTGGAGAGCCTCTGTACCTGCTTGTCAGCCCACTGAAGGCTCTATACAATGACACCCTTCTCTTCAATGACCCTTTTGTGGTTGCTGCAGCCGGGGATGGTGCATGCCGTTGCTTGAAATGTAAGATATCTTTCAAGATAGTTTTCAGATAATTGTAGTCCATGTATGCATCCTGCCATTCCTGGACCAATTGTGCAGCAAATTCCTTGCCAAACTTCATGATCTTCTCCCCAAAAAAAGCAATGCAAATGCTTCTTCCTAGCTAGATTGATATATATAGCTAGAATTGTTTAAGAAAAGTCTCAGCTCAGATGACACAATAATTTAGGGTACAACAATCTTCCTTGTTAATTATTTTTATTATTAATTTTTTATGTATCGTGATAGCCATTTCTTGTTTGACAAAATCGTAGTATATTTTGACAGACTGAACTGTGGTTGGTTAATAATTTGCGCGTGTGGCCTTCAATCACGGCTGTCAATGAAGTACAAGAGACACGAACTCTACTAATTTCATCAGTAATTTTGACCCTTTACCCTTCTGCAAAGTCAATTTCATATTCTGGCAAATGAAGAAGATTGGTATGGTATGGGTATGTCAATTTGAAGAGTCCGTACTTGAAATTCTATTATGTTTCCTGGAAATCCATATCATATCATGTCCAATTTCCTATTTAGCATGGAAAGACAAAATTAAAGCCAATTATGGGTTTGGTCTGACATGTTATGCTCTCTTTCTAGCCACATGTGATGAAGAACATGGCCTGTCACCAGTCTGATCGCCTAACATGCAACGGGACCACCTTTCCGTTCTGAGACTGATTTAGCACCTGCCCAGAGAGCTGGCACACGCGTGCTATTAACGGTACGACTTGTCGTTGATATTAGAATTGAAAGACCGATTTGTCGTTTACGTCATAATTTAAGTAACAGCTTGTCAGTTGATTGTAACTTGTTAGATGGGCTGTAATGTGAACTCTTTTTTTCTTGCACATTGAGGAGCCATTTGTCGTTTATAGATCTGTAACTTGCAGAAAGAATGTATAATGGATGATAGTGAAAGTGGACGCGTTGCACTAGGATTCGTTTAGGGACACGAAATGGTGGTTAGATTGTCTTAATTTGTAACACAATTTGTATGCTATTCAATGATTAAAAGAATGGTTTAAGTTAACCCAACACCATTAAATATTGGTCAAACATCAAAGAAGAAGATAGCTACCAACTGGGGGTTTTAATTTATGTTTATTTAACATCCATAATCAAACATGTACGTCCTTCCAACAAATTTTGCAGGCAATCAATTTTTTAATGAAAGATTAGACTTCTGATTTATTAAAAAAAATAATTTACGTACATCTATTTAATTAAGATACGTATTCGATCCGTGTATTTATACGACACCTTAAATAAGATAGACGTACCCAATCATGAACGTAATATTAACTATAGGATAGATCTTCATTCATAAGATTAAGCCAAAATCATCAAATGGCATTGAAGTTTGTCCGTGGGTTCTGTTTTATTGGCCTAACAGGAACTAAATGCTTCACTTCGAGTTCGATGTCAGGAATGGACATACTCATCACTTGTGTGACTTGTGATATATGTCTGAACATTGAACTGTTCATTACTTAGTATTCATTTGATTGAATTGTCAGCAGGCGCACCCTTTTGACCACTGATCACTTGCCGTGTGATCTTTGCTTTCAGGAGCATTAATTAAATTTGCAGAAGCGTTCTAAAAGCGGCCTGTTCAAATTTGCCTTTTTTGCCATATTTTTCTCGACCTTGAATGAGCCTACCACTGTACAACTGTACTTCTCTTCTCAATTTTTTACTTTTTCCTAACCCATTTTCTTTGCTAGGTTAATTGAGTAGTTGATTGAATTTGCGGCAGAGTTTGTCAGCACTTAGCCCAAAAATAAAAAATTTTGATAAGATAAGTGATTAGAGGCAGATGTACCAATTTTGTGTTAGATTTTGGTTTAAAAAGTATATTTTAAGAGACTCTCCTTAGTCATCTTTCCTTCCTATGCAAAAACACGAAATGCCGGTTCAAAAAAACATGGAATAGAAAATTGAAATTTTCTTAATCTTGTTTTCAGCCTTATGTAATTAGAATATCGAATGTTCAAGATGTACGTTTTGAAACGCTCTACTTCATGGTTATTGTTGATGTACAATTTTCGCACGTTTAGAGATCGAATCAAGGTTCTAAAAACATAGAAAACAGACAAGGGGTATATGAACCTCCGACACAGGAATTAGAGAGAGAAAGTGAGTTTAGAGAAATGTGTATACGTTGACTGAATTAAGATTAATAGGATTTTTAAAGACATCAAGAGAGGTCATCGTGAGACTTAAATAATGAGTCTAGGTAATGGGCTTAATAATGAGTTTATTGTGTATATATTAGATTACTTAAGGCTCAATTTTGAATAGCCATAACAGTTATAATTAGAATACCAAAAATAAAATTGGCTTATATAGTTGGGTGTACCACACAACTTCTCTCTGAGCTGGCTTGAAACCTAATGGTTGTAATACCACATGTGCACTAAGATATCATTTCTTTGAAAAGTTTAAATTGTTAGAAAGATAAATTCTTTATATGATAAGCGTTTTAAGGATTGCCAAGTTCTACTCTATTGTGGAATGCAAATTTTGCTATTTTGGGTGTCTCACACAGGGTGATATGATGTCGGACTTCATATTAATCGTAAACAATCTTATAAAACTAAATTTCATACAACCTAATATAGACGTAATCTAATTAGATGAATAGTTATTAATTTATCAATAATTTACTCAGTAGCTGTATATAGACAATCTTAATATAAATTTTTCATATATAATTAATTTACTATTTTGCTATATTCTGTCACATCATTTCCTATGAGTTAGTTGTATTAATTTCCTCGTAGTGTTAATACATATTAAGAAATAATTTCCTAAAACCAATATAAAATTGTAAAAGACACTTTCATGATTTTAACTCTGGAAAATAATATTTTAAAATTATGTAAATTGTTTTCTCAAATAGAAAACATATTAAATATGAATAAATTTTTAATTTATGTTTAAATATTAAGAAATTAATTTTCAAATAATTGTTTTGATCACAAATCATATAATAAAAGTAAAATTTTAATGAAAAAAATATAATAAAATACATTTTGATAGTATCAAAACAGTCCTAATTTGATGGTTTTGCCGACTACAACACGGGCCTGACTCACGGAAATGATAACAGGGCTCAATTACTTAGGCCCAATTCGTTTTGCATCGGTAAAATTTCGGACAACGTTAAACCAAAAAAATAAAAAAGAAACCATAGAAACAAAACACAGATCTCCACTACAAGCCAACATTCAAAAAGTCTGAGCATCTCCCGACTGGTTGATCCAAGCAAAGGAAACGAAACCCTACTTCACAAAATCAAAGAAAAAATGCGGGTATTATCAAATTTTGTTATAAATTTAATAGCAATTATTGGGTTGTTGTCAGGAATTGGAGAATCAATGAGGTTTGATCTGAAATCAGGACAAACAAAGTGCATATCAGAGGATATAAAGAGCCATGGCATGACTGTGGGCAAGTACAGCATTGTTAACCCAAATGAAGGTCACCCTTTGCCTGATACCCACAAGCTCACTGTTAAGGTATGCTATGGGATGCTCACAAATTTATTTATTATTATTTTTTTAAATATAAATTTTTTGTTAAGTTCTTGTTTTAGGGTGTAAAAGACATGCATGGATGGTTGATTCCTTACAATTTGTTCTTAATTGGTTTCTTTGATGCTTCATCATGTTTAAAGTTGGTTGTTTTTCTTTTATTTGAAATTATAGAGTTTGTTTTGGCCCTTTTGGGTGAATAATGTGCAAAAGGATTTGAATTTAAGATGAGGCATTGATTTGGAGCGGAAACGGGTGTGGAAAATTGAATCTTGATACCCTTTCGACATGTGTGGAGTTATCTATTTGTTTTTTTTTTTTCTGTTTAGTGAGTTCTTGGTATTTTAGGCTTGGTTTGGATCTTTTTGACTTTTGGGTGTATTTTATTTATTGGATTTGACCTGTGGAAAATAGGATGAGACTTGTTCTGCAAAGTTCTAAGTGATGTTAGAATCCTGATGAATTTTAGGGGAGGCTTATGATGATTTTTAAAACTGTGGTCAGGTTTCTGCGTAGTTTTTCAAACTATGTAACAAGTCATGAGTGGTCAATGAATTTTTCCTTTAACTTCATAAGCTTTTCTTAGGTTGTGGAGATCCTTTTAGATTGGGTGGTAATGAAATTGAAATCTATAATAAAAGCAAATAATTTGAAGATTAAGTCCAGGAGAAAAGTGGAGCTTACAATATTGATGCGTGTATGAAAGCCTTAATTTTTGTATGAATTCGAGCTTTACATCCTTGGAAGGCATATTCATAAGTTTTTATGTTTTTTACTTGTTTTACATCCTTGAAATTTTTGTTTTGAGTGATTCATTTGATGAAAATGGGTATGTAGGTGACTTCGCCTTATGGAAACTTTTATCACCACTCCGATCATGTAGAATCAGGCAATTTTGCGTTTACTGCAGCTGAAGCTGGTGACTATACTACTTGCTTTTGGGCACCTGAGCACAACCCTCCGGTGACATTGACTATTGAGTTTGAATGGAAGACTGGTTTTGCTTCTAAAGATTGGTCTAATGTTGCTAAGAGAGGGCAGATTGAAGTAAGTTGTTTTTGTCAATGTTGTAATTCCTTTAAATACCTGTACTTTATTTATTTCCTTTGGATATCTATGTTTTGTGTTTGTGTCTTTTGTTCCTTCCAAGATGGTTTTGTATGGAAAAGCTTAAGTTTTAGGTTAATGCGAATTATCTCCTATATGTTAAAATTTAGTTCATTAATTATAGTAGTCATTTTATTACACTAAACTAAAATATGATGCTTAATATGTTGTAAAGATATATCCTTTCAAGGAATCGTAATGTTTGACAAAGTTACTTGACAAGTTCTAAGCTATATTTGTGCGGGCCTCTACTACTTTATTACTGCTGGTCTGTAGATCAGGTTTGCATGTTATTATATTAATGTAGGACAAGGAGGAATATGGAATTTATAGCCAACTTCTTTAGTGCCTCTCTTCATTTTCTTCATACTATTTTATTTTATAATCTTACATTTCTACTCTGATAATAGTAGGATTCAGCTTAGAAGGCAAGGACATCTCATCTAATTCAAATATTCAGAAGTAGGGGTGGGGGTGGGGGTGTGGAAGAAATATAACACTGCTGTTAACTTCTGTTTTATAATTGGAATTAAATTTTTTATGTAAAGCTAAGTTTTCCTTTCATGGTAGTTAATAATTAATCTTCTGGTGGCTTATGCTGGCTTTATTTTATTTATTTTACTATTCTTTTATTTGGTAGTTCTTGCCATGTGGGAACTATTACATACTTTACCACCTTTATTGATGTATTGTTTCAATTATTGTGCTAGATGATGGAAATAGAGTTGAAGAAGTTGTTCGATACTGTCTCATCCATTCATGAAGAGATGTTTTATCTTCGTGAGAGGTAAAACTTGTGCATAAGAAATTCTGATAATTTGTTGATGTGTATTTGTGATGTAAATTAATCTTCCATTTTCGTATATGAAGTTAAAAGTGATTTCATCAAAAGTTGTTAACTTGTACATATTTCCTGTAAAGAGAGCACTATTTGTGGATGATCTTTTTACATTTGCACTTGCACTTGCATCGAAAATATTGTGGACTGGACCTCGTAACTGTCTGTGTATCATTGTAACTGCAAATAGTGCAACGATCTCAAAAATCAATCCCTTGTTAGCTCCCCAGTTAGTGCTGTTTTTTAACTCTACTATGGCAACTGTCAGCATGCTATTACCAAATTGTATGTTCAGTAATTTTGTTGGCTTGTGTGTTCTAAATGGAAAATGATGGACCTAGTACCTCTCCACTATTTTTGTTATACTTTTTCACTACTTAACTACACTTGGTTTAAGATTGGGATAGAGGCATTGGTTTCTTTCATTAGTCTTCTAATCCAACTGGGACATTACCAGAGTATGGATTCCATTTTTCTTTTTCTTGAAAAGGAAGAAAAATTCTGTGTTAAATCTTCTGAAGCTTTTTCTTGGAGGGAACATTTTATTCTGACAATCGTAAACAAAGTTTCTTTCTGACTTAATTTACTGAGAAAAGTGCTATCTTTTTTCACTGTGTTTCGTTTTCTTTTACCCTGTCGTGGTGTTCAGGGAGGACGAAATGCAACAGCTCAATAGAGAAACAAATTCCAGAATGACCAGTCTTGGTTTCCTATCGCTCATTGTTTGCCTATCGGTGGCTGGATTGCAATTATGGCATCTGAAGACATTCTTTGAGAGGAAGAAGCTTCTCTAGGTTTGCCACAGAAGGTTTTACCA
The DNA here is from genome assembly GCA_013180625.2 of Boswellia sacra. Classification (NCBI taxonomy): domain Eukaryota; kingdom Viridiplantae; phylum Streptophyta; class Magnoliopsida; order Sapindales; family Burseraceae; genus Boswellia; species Boswellia sacra. The sequence goes on from SNVD02001476.1 coordinate 92,243, forward strand.
CATTCATTGTTTTACCAGTGAATTTGTTGAGCAGTTTTATGCTTCTCATTTCATCTTTGATGGTACAAACCAGTTCACCAACTGGGCTGTAGGTTATAGTGCTGTAAAGTTGATAATAGAAAATTGTCTTGCTTACAGCATGTTGAAATGATATCATATTCACTTTTCCCTGAAAACCAACTAATGACTGAATTGCTCATTTTCTATTCTATATTCTCTGCAAGCCGTGTAAATATTAGGAATTGAATATATCTTTTAGGAAGATGGAGGTTAGGGTGAAATCAGATTTCAGATGTTGCCATTGTGAGTGAAAGTTCAGTCTCCAAATTAAGGTGATGTAGAATTTGGCAGTGGTTTGCCTTGCCATAATGCAATTCATTGATGGATGTGATGCATTGATGGAGCTTGGCAAGTAATTAGTAACACAAGCTCGGAAGATTTGATCAATTAGTATTTAGTAACAAGAGTGGGAAGGAAGGTTTGCTCAGCTGCATGCCAAATTATGGGATCAATAGTACCATAGCCAAATCGATAAACTGTTCGTTTCCTAAGTTTGTTTAGGGAGAAAACGATAAAATCCAATTCCCAATAAACAGAATAAACAGTGAAAAATGTAACAGATAATAATAAAAGAAGCATATTAAGAGACGCCAACACAATAATTTGGAATTTTATTAAGTAGCACAAACACTGACAGTTCAGAAGCAGCACAACACTGACTGCCACACAGCTTACAAAGCCACACAAGTTTGCAGGTTCTATAAACGCCGAAGGGGAGACATGCCTTAAACCCTTTATTTAGTGGCAAACTATGGGATTAGTAGCAAACTATGGCATGAATCCCATTCACCATATGAGCTGCAGTTTGATCAGTCCTCATCATGGCGCTTGTGGTGGTGGTGCCTATAGCGGTGCTTCTTCTCCTCATCATCACTGTCGTCATCCTGTCAAATCACAAAAACGATCAACATTCAGACAAATTTTCAGTTTTTAATCAATTAATTTCGACCAACAACTTAACATTATTTTCCCAGGTTTTTACAGCACCAAATCAATAATACAACAAGTTCTAATTCAATAACATGAGCTAATCCTAACCATAATATAGTTACATTGGCTGAGGCAATTAGAACAAAACGCCTTGAACTATTTTGTTACAAACAAAACATCAAAACAGTTCAAAATGATCCTATATGCAAGACACAAGCATTTGCAAATCTCATAATCATCCCTTTTCTACTGAGTCCATAGAAGTGAAATCTACACTACCAATGCATATTTATCACGACATTTGCCAATTTCAATCAATTAGAGGAATAGCAAATTAACGCAAATATTAAACAATAAAAGAGCTTACTTTTTTCTTGCGGTAGCCACCACCATACTTATCATCATCATCATCATCATCATCCTTTTTCTTCCTGTAGCCACCACCATACTTATCATCATCATCATCATCCTTACGACGTCCCTCATAACCATAACTGGGCTTCCTGTACCCTTCCTCTTCCTCAGACCTCTCATAACTTGGCTTCCTCTCATGCCCATATCCTCCACCACCACCACCACCACCAACACCATATTCAGTCTCACTTCTCCCTCCGTACCCGGACCCACCAAATCCCGACCCACCACCATATTCCGACTCAGTCCTTCCTCCATACTCAGACTCATACTCCGGTTTCCTGCCATACCCCGATTCATACTCGGGCTTGCGTCCGTATTCCGACTCATATTCAGGTTTCCGCCCAAACCCAGACTCGTATTCTGGTTTCCTGCCATATTCCGACTCGTATTCTGGTTTCCTGCCATATTCCGACTCGTATTCTGGTTTCCGGCCATACCCTGATTCAAACTCGGGTTTTCGGCCATACCCTGATTCAAACTCGGGTTTCTGCACATACTCGGACTCGAACTCAGGTTTCCGGCCGTACCCGGATTCGTATTCGGGTTTCCGACCAAACCCAGATTCGCACTCGGTCCTCCCACCATATCCTGACTCTTCCGACTCGGGCCTCCGGCCATATCCGGAAACGTATTGTGATCCAGGTGGAGGGTACTCGGGTTTCCGGCCATACCCAGATCCGTACTCAGATGCCGGCTCATCCGACTCCGGCCTCCGGCCATATCCTGATCCGTATTCTTCGGACTCAGGTCGACGGCCATACCCGGATCCATATTCCGATCCTGGTTCTTGCGGCCTTCCTCTTCCATACCCTCCTTCGCCTCCATAGGATCCGCCGGCTACGGGACCGGGTGGAGGCTTGAAATGAGCGTAGGAGCTGTACTCAGTCGCTATCGCCTCGTCAGCATAGGGGGAAGGCTCGGCGTGGGAGGAGAACTGGGGGCGTTCGTACTCGAAGTCCCCATCGGACGGCGACGATGAGGGATAGCACGTTTCCTCGGACGGCTCCAGAGGGCGGCCGTAGGTCAGATGAATGTCGTAGCCGCCACCGTACGGCGTCGGATCGTACTCGTCGAAGTCGGTAACATCGTCTTCTTCGCGGTAGTACGGCATTGTTTCTCGGTGATCTGGGAGATTTACCTTGCTTTTGCTTTGGGTGATTGATCTCGCTTCAGTGATTGATATAGTGTTGACATTTTGGGTTGAAACGATCACGTTTTGGATGAAATGATGTGTGCTGTTGTCACGAGGTTTAAATGGTGGGCCAGAGAGTTGGGCTCTAGTGGGCGGTTGGATTGGATTAGATTTAATGCAAATGGGTCGATCGACGACACGTTTTGCCGACACTGGAATGATTGTGTGGTGGTGTGGCCGCACTCGTTAATGATGGTAATGAAAACCCCCTTAAAATAAAATATCTGTTTTCTCTCTTTTTTTTTTTTTTTTTTTTTTTTTTAGGATAATAATCGTTGTTGTAGTTGTAGATTTGAGATCTATGAAAATTTAAATATTAAAAATTTAAATAATTATCATATATAATTATTTATTTTTAGACTAATAAAAAGTTTTTGTTCAGAATTTTGATAAAATTTATCGAATATCTCTATTATGGAAGAGCTTTTAGCTTTGCTTTCTTACCAGTATATTAAAAGTATATGTTAGCAACTTAGAGCAGTTAAAAGTAACGATATTTTGTTAATATATTCCTTAAATCAATCATACTGATTTTGTTATTTAAAAGATAGCGATGAATTTATAATTTATATATAATTTAAATTTTATAATTTAATATAATAAAAATTTATTAAAAATAAAAAATTAATTTTTAATTAAATTTTATTTTATAAATTATCATATTAAATTATATAAAAGATATCGAATATTGATCGATACATCTGTAAAATATTATCGAACACGTCATGCAAATTTCTTAAAACAAGGCATTTTTTTTTTTAATTTCCCTTGTATTTATACACATAACACTATACAAGACAAGATTGGAGAAAAGAAGCAGTTACGGCTGGAATCCAAAATCGCTTCCCTCCATTTCACCCCGTCCAAAAGGGCGCCACACGCTAAGCAAAGCAAAGGACATCTCCACAGTAACCTCTTCCCCTAACCAAAACAAAACAACAAACAACACCCACTCCTGTCCTGTACAACGTTGATTCTTCCTTCCAACTTCGGACAACCTTAAAGTACATCAACAGATTCTCCTACATAACTTCAACCTTTTCCGCTTATCCCGCGTTGTCATTTCAGCGATCCATCCAATCCCCACTTCGCCACCGCCAACTAAATTACACGTCCTACGACACCCCCTTTCTTCCACTATTCAATGGCGTCTTGTGTGGTCACGGTCGCGCAGGACGGCTCAGGGGACTACAGGACGGTGCAGGAGGCCATAGATATGGTGCCCCTTTGCAACACGTGTCGGACCGTGATTCGGGTGTCGCCGGGGATATACAGACAGCCGGTGTACGTGCCCAAGACGAAGAATCTGATCACTCTCGCCGGTAGTTGCCCGGAGAGTACGGTGCTCACCTGGAACAACACCGCCACTAAGATAGAGCATCACCAGGTCGAATATTGAATGAGGAAGTAAGCTTGTTTAATTTTTGTGCCACTCTTATCTGGGTTTCTGACACGTGTTTTTTTTTTTTTTAAGGCTGCGAGGGTGATTGGGACCGGGACTTTTGGGTGTGGGAGTGTGATCGTGGAGGGAGAGGATTTCATTGCTGAGAATATCACTTTTGAGAACTCTTCACCTCAGGTACTTCAAATTTAGTTCGTTATAATATCAACCTTGTTGCTTTCCACAATCAATTTGAAAGCTTGTTCAGTCATTTGTGATGGGAATGATATTTTGAGTATTGATAGTAGCACTAATTAAGGATTTTAGGTTTAATGACTTTCTCAGTGGTGGCACTTTAAATCTCGGGTGAAAATGTAGAGGCTTGTTGTTTAGCCTTCTAGAATTTGTTTCTCTAAATGATTTTTTTAATTAAAAAAATAAAGAAATTTTTAGATAAGGATATAAGGAATTTCTCGGCCTTAATGTTTTGTATGATACCATTCCATGTAGCAAAAGATACTTGTTCTGTATATGTTTTGGTTTTGATGATGTGTTTTGGGGTTGGGGTGCTTGGATTGTATCATTAGATTTTGGGTCTGGTTAGAGATGCATTTTTGTATTTGCTCTATGAATTCTTTTGAACGTCTGAAATTGCATATTATTTGTCAAATTTCTTTTTATCTGGGAATTTTGGGATTATTCAGAGTGCACAGTTTCAGTTGATTTTGGTTGTACTATGTAAATTCTTTAGTAAAATGTTCTGTAAGTATGTTGAAGTTATAGCGATTGAACTCTCCCTCTCTGTTATTGTCTTCCTCATAAGGGTTCTGGCCAAGCAGTGGCAATCAGAGTAACAGCAGACCGATGCGCTTTCTACAATTGTAGGTTTCTCGGGTGGCAGGTACGTTAAATATTTGATTAAACAGTCTTTTGGATAATGGATTTATGAAATGTTAGTAGAAAATAGTAGATTCTCAACATAATTAGTCCTCCAAACATGTTGTCTTAATGGTGAAATTTCTTATAACAACCAATAATGGCATATGTTTTAAAGTTTTGTGTAAAAAGTGCAACATGTATTATGCTTATTTTTTGTTATTATGAGACAACTGTTTGCTGTGGTTAATGTAAAAATGATATGCTTCTTAAGCAACATGAATAGGTGTTTTAGGCTTTATTATTGAAGCAATGATATCATTTGGGCACAAAGGCATTCAGTATGTCAGAAACATTAAGGTGTGTGCCCAAGGAAAGAAAAGTTATAAGAAACTTATGGATTTAAAAAAAAAAAAAAAAAAAGAAGGAAAAAAAATTCTTGGATGAACTATTTTGTTATCTTAAGCGACTTTTTTCTGTTCTGAAATGGATTTAGTATTTCGATCAACTGAAGCAGTGATTGCGGACCTAAACTCTTGTATATGCAAATTGATTGCCTGTAGAACTCTTTTCTCTTTTATTTACAGAAAAGTTCAGAGGGATATCATATACACGTTTTTACAATTGTCATGCAGGATACTCTGTACTTGCATTATGGAAAACAGTATCTGAAAGATTGCTATATTGAAGGAAGTGTTGATTTCATTTTCGGGAATAGTACAGCTCTTCTTGAGCATTGCCATATTCACTGCAAGGGGCCGGGCTTTATAACTGCACAAAGCAGGAAATCTTCTCATGAGACAACTGGTTATGTGTTTTTGAGGTTTGTTGTTGATCCTTTTTGCTTATATTAACCTGTGAGAGACTTTTACAGCTTTTGCAGCCTGAATTTAACTTTGTACTATCTTAATGGAATACATGATCATTGTTATTGTCATTGTCTATACCATTTAATCTATAAGCTGTCAAATTTGATTGAAAAGTACCAAATCGTTTGTTTAGGTTAGCCCTTTTAAATGAGCTTGGGCTGTTTAAAATTTTCTGAGACAACCTAGAACGTAAATTCTCTGGACATTGCCATGTCCAATGTGTTCTTTGAGATTTGGTTCTGTACATTTATTGTCTAATATTCTATGTTCTTCAGTTAATTCTCATTGAAGGTCACTGAAGCTGGATAGTTTATTTTATTTTTATTTTTTTGTAAAACAACACTGTATTATATTGAAAGGTTCAAGGGTGACCGAGAACCTAAGTTCTTTAGTTGTATTGTCAGTTCCTATTTTTTATGCTCTCTATAATCTAATTGCTGTTAGGTTTTTGTCCCACAACATTTTCTTGCATAATGCAGATGTGTGATCACTGGTAATGGAGGGAATTCGTATACATATCTTGGACGCCCATGGGGACCTTTTGGAAGGGTTGTCTTTGCATATACATACATGGATGCGTGTGTCAAACATGTAGGCTGGAATAACTGGGGCAAAGCTGAGAACGAGAGAAGTGCTTGCTTTTATGAGTACAGGTATCTTATCTTTACACACAGCCTTTTTAAATTCAGAAAGCCTTTCTAATGGACCAAAGCAAATCTTATCAAGTTTAAGAACTTTCGTTTAAAGAACTTCGTTCTATTACTGCATGCCTCCTAGCTTGGACTGAGTATGGATGATAAACTTTTATATTGTGAGAGTACCCTGTTGTCTTTCAGCTAAACTAGTTACAGAGGGACCCTTTATCTTCATGAATGAACCATGAAATGTCTAACCTATTGAGTAGAAGTGGGGCTGTTAAGCATTTTCTAGTACATTGTTGAATCAATTTTTTCTGTGGTCCTCACAGTTAAATTACTTTAGATTTTTCAATCAAACTTGCAGGTGTTTTGGGCCAGGCAGCTCCCCTTCAAACCGTGTAATGTGGGCCAGAGAACTGATAGATGAAGAAGCGGATCAGTTTCTCATGCATAACTTTATTGATCCGGACCCTCACAGGCCGTGGCTAGCCCAGAAAATGAACCTGAGAGTACCATATTCTGCTTAGCTGTAATAATCGAGGATTCAAAGGTGACGAGCAGAAGATTATCAGCAAATAATGGGACGATTGATGCCACTGAAATCTTTGCTGTTCAGTGAATAAAGTGTGCCACAGCTACTTCATCTTTTATTTTTCAGAGATATTGAGAGATGCAAAGCAATGCCTGTTTATGCATGATCTTAGTAGGTGATCAACCGTGCAACTTGATGTTAGAGGCCTTTTTTTTTTTAAATTAAAATAAAGAATGTAACCGATTTCAATTTTATTCTATGCATCATTGGACAGTTCGTAATCAAATGGATAAAGCTAAAAAATGTCCTGTTATGTTTCATTAACGATTTTGTCTTATGTAACATAAATATCGTTGAATGAAAAAGTTTCTACTAACGTAAGACTTACAGTATTGATATAATATAAATTTTATAATATGACGTGATAGTTTATATACAAACTCTATAATATCACATAGCAGCGTCATCTATTTTTGTTTTTTCTTCTCTTAGTAAATTTTTGTTACTTAGGTTATCACGTCATATTGTATAAATGTTATAAGTTTAGTATTATTCAAAAGTTAAGTTCAAGATATATCTGTTATAAATGATTTTTTTTTAATTCTTAAAATGATTAATGTATGCATGCAGTGATGCGTGCCTATAAAATCTACTATGAGATTAAATTTCTCCGTAGATCGATACTTCGTATGTTTTGTGCAAATTGTTAACCTATCAAGTAAATCCCCTCTATTTGTCGACAAATTTTTAAACTTTCAATCAAATCCTCTTTATACAAAGAAGTTAGGATCGTGAATTTCACCTTAATAAAATACAAATCCGTGATCTCAATTTCTCATATGCAATCACATGGTCTCACATGATCTCAATTAGTCGTATGCACAAGATCTGCAAAAACAATGTCGAGTCACGTTTTAATACTCAAATGCGAATTTCATTAATTATTCAATCAAAATCTTTGTTCTACATGTGACTCAAACATGAATCTTGCGATTTAATTTTAAGACAGCTAGTGAAACACAACCACGAGCTCTTTAACTTGAACAAAGGAAAAAAAAACAAGTCTTACCACATTGTGGACCCCATCTCCCACTGACAGGAGTCCTGCAAGAATGCCACGTGGAAACAATAATCCCAATCAGATATGCTTATCTTTCGCCTTCCGAACTCAATAAAAGGCACTTTCCTCAATCTCGGTCAAGTGTCAGTTGCAACGCAAAAATGAGTAAAATTGCAGCAACTTCTTTTGCGCCATGCAAACAACCACTGCTTCCTGGGAAACTAAGCACAGTGAAGAAGAAGCTAGAGTGGCAGCAGCATTGCCATGCAACGTCTAACAAGAAAACACAGCAGCCACTTTTAGCAGTCAAGAATCAAATGACAATGAAGCCTGCCACTTACTCTTCAAGAATTTCTACTGATATTCCTCTCTACGAGGCTCCTGGGGTATACCCTTTTGTTTTTTTGTTTATCCTTTTCTTTCTCTTTTGTGATTTTTTGTGGGTTTGGTCGTCATTGAAGTTTGAAGCTGGTTTTCGTTGTTTCAGGCTTCGTTTGATCAGTACTTGGATGATAAGCCCAGAGTTTTTAAAGCGATTTTTCCTGACAAAAGAAGAAGCCAGCAACTTAATGAGGTTTGCTTTAGATGATATTTAGTTTGATTTCTCAGCATTGCTTTGTTGTGCACATTTAGATCGGGTTGAGTTCACTGGTATGATTCTTGTAGTATTTGGACATTATTTGTGGTGCATAGAAATTCTTAATTTTTCATTCGTTGAATGGATTGAGGCATAAAATTCTGCCCATATTGCTGAGGATTGAATCCAAGGAAATATGAATTTTATGCATAAATTCTGTATTTTATGGTTTTGTGGGTTAACTTTTCTGTATCAGAGGATAGCATGGTCGATTTTCCGTCTATTGAAAAATTTTGTCTGTAAGCAATTGTTGATAATCGGTATAATTAATGTGCCTCATCATAGTAGATCAGCTTGCTGAATTTCAACCTACAAGTATAGAAACCTCTGCAAGATTGTCGATTGAAGTGGGAATGGAAAGAAGTACTACTGCTGATTTTTCTTTTAGTTCAATGTAATTTACTAATGATGCACTTTTCACAATAGAAGCTCCATAGGAGTGATTGTATTCTGTGGCATTTACTGGATGCAGATTTCAGCCACAAACTAAAGGGTACTAGTGGTGGGGAAATGAACTATCGCGATTGCGGCTTTTTTTTTTTTTTTCTGAGAATATATTGAATAATCTTATGGGCAAACCTAACCTTGTATCTCTAGTTGAAAGTGAGCCACACTTATAATTTTACTGGCTAAGGTTATAAAGTTTGCAAAAGTCATCTTATTTTAGTTGCTAAGGAGGAATATGAAGCAGCTGGGGAAGATCATTAGTGTGTAATGTAGGAGGCTAGGAGCAGTTCAAGCTATAGAAACTTGTCTAGATATTTATGATCAATCAAGATTTGGATGTCTGAGGTAGCTGGAGTCTTGTGAGCATGATCAAAGAATACTTGTCTGATGTTAGTTCATTAGGCAATAAGATCGAAGGTGCCAGCTCAGGCTTTGAAGGCCTTCTCGGTACCTAGAGTTACCCCACCATTTCGTTGCATTTAGACACTTTTCATATCATGAAACATGGAAGTCTATAGCATATCCCCATCGACAGTTGAAGAAATTTAAGAAAATAACGTAATTTATGCAGGAAGAGTGGAGAATTCAGATGTTGCCTATACGATTCCTCTTCCTGACTGTCTGTCCAGTAATAGATATGAGGTTGAGATGCAAAACAGAAGCAAAAGACTACCCTCAAGGAGTTCCAAGTGATATCAAAAAGGTTCTTGAGCTTGACATTGTAAGTCACGCACTTTTGTCATAATTTTTAGAGCACTCTTTGGATGTATACCAAAGCCATTCTTTTTCAGACAAGATGGGAGCTTCAAGGGCTTGATAGTGTTCTCGAGCCATCACAATTTTCTCTTGGTGTCAAAGGAGCATTATACCCTGACAGACAGGGAACAAGGACCCGGCTCAAAGGTCAATTAGAGATGAATATAGGCTTCGTACTGCCTCCTGTGCTTGCTATGATTCCTGAAAATATTCGCTGCAATGTTGCAGAGTCGGTCAGACCCTGGAAAACTCTTGTTGTTATAACTTTCCTATAATGTTTTATCAATTTAATGTTCTGAAGATACCTTTATAATAAAAATGTTTCATAATCAGGTGTTAACAAGATTGGTGGAGAACATGAAGCATAAAGTCAATGGCAGCTTGCTTGCAGATTATAGTGAATTTAAGAGAGAGAGGCCTAAGGGAAGAAGCTGAGTTAACCAGCGTGGGATAGCATAGAGAAAACTAAGATAATAATACCAAGGACATGAAGCAGAGTTCTGAAGTAATTCACGCTCGTTAAGAATTCTCAATATTACATTCTTCGAGTAAAAAGCTGTCTGGGTAAAACTTTTTACTCGATAAGAGATTGATAAAATATGATATCAATTTTAGGAGTGCATTTTGGAACATATTGTGCTCAGCTCATGTTGAAATAGAAGTGAATTATCTCTTCGTGTTGGTATCACTCCTTTAAAACGTAAATTTGAGAAACAAAAATCAATTGATATTGATTGGAGATGCGGGGGATCGAACCCCGTGCCTCTCGCATGCAAAGCGAGCGCTCTACCATTTGAGCTACATCCCCGATGCTCTCTAATGGATCAAATAAATAATCAAACGTAATCTAGGGAGTAGTAATTACAACTCCAACAATTCAATTTTGCGAAATGCGTAGTTGAAAGTCTCCGCAGCAAATTAATATTTAAGAGTTTATCTTTGGAATAATGTCATATACACCTTAAATTTTATTCAAAATTTCTTATTTCAAGTGATATCAAATTCACATGTTGCCTCGTAATTATAAAGTGCTCGGAAAACCGTCAAAACTTAAGACGTGCAGTTCTTAATGTTGCTTGTAGAGATGATTAAACCACAGCCATGGGCCACTATTTCCTCTTTTATCTTCTTATATTTACTGTAACATCATGAGACGCAGGGTACACAAAAGTAGAAGAATAGTTAGCTTCACCAAAATTCGGAACAAGAACAAGAACCTTGCTTGAAACAATGAAAACGGTAACGATCCCTGACCACAATTTCTCGGTTGTATACATCAGAAGCAATTTTTATAGCAGAGTGACAGTCTCGACATATTCTTAGATTCTTAAAAATGTAAAGAGGAGCACCAGCTCCTGTGCTTATTAGCCCAAAACAGACTGCCAATTTCTCACTGTGCAGAAACAATGCCCACTCATCCTCTTCCATCTCTCCTGCATTATCCTCCCTCCCATCAAAACCAGAGGAAACCTGTGAAGCAACGTTGGGAGTATAACCGGCCAATCTCAACCTTCGAATCATCTCTTCCAACTTGATGTAAATCTGCTGAGTTTGTGGATGCGATTTATCTCCTGCACTGAATCGATGAACTTGACCATTAATATGAATGGAACTCATTCCAGGTACCTTCCTTACACCCCTGTTCTTCAGAACCTGCCGCAGAGAATTAGCCTTGTCAAGCTTTCCAGCTAAAGCATACATGTTTGAAAGAAGAATATGATACTCCGTGTTGTGGGGATCCAACTGAATTAGCTCCTGCAGTACCCGTTCACCGAGCTGTAGCTTTCCATGGACACTGCAGGAACCCAAGAGGGATCCTAGAACAACTTCATTTGGAGGAATTGGCATCGTTTTGATCACATTCTCAGCTTCTTCTAAACGACCAACTCGACCCAGAAGATCCACCACACATGCATAATGTTCAATCTTAGGTGTTAAACCGTACACAGAATCAAGGCTATGAAAATAATACAACCCCTGATCAACGAGCCCTGAATGGCTGCAACCACTTAACACAGCCACAAATGTCAAATCATCCGGTTCAACTTCTTCAATCATTTGTGAGAACATATCCAACACAAATTTTCCCCGTCCATGCATTGCTAAACCACCAAGCATAGCATTCCATGCTACCACATTCTTCACAGGAATAAACTGAAACACTCTTAGTGCTGTATCTATCCTACCACATTTTGCATACATGTCCACCAAAGCTGTGCCTACCATAATATCTATCTCCTTCCCCATCTTCTTCAAGGCATAAACATGTACCCAACTACCCATCATAACATTTCCGGATTGAGCACAAGCTGATAAAATTGAGCAAAGCGTAACATAATTCAAACCAAGACCGAAAATTAAAACCATATCCAGTAGAAGTGACAAAACCTCATGCGTGTATCCACTTCCCACATAAGCCACTATCATAATCGTCCAGGCAACCTCATTCCTCTCTGGCATCTGATCAAACACCAACCTCCCTTTCTCCACACCTTGGCATTTCACCACAGCATCCAAAAGCACCGTCCATGACACCACACTTCTCACCTCCATCTCACTAAAAACCTTTCTTGCCTCATTTAACAACTCGCACTTGCCATACATATCCATGAGTGCATTACACGTCTTAAAATTAAACCCCATACCCATCTTCACAAAGCAAGCGTGTCCCTGAATTCCTAGTAGCAGATCCCTCAACCGTGCACACAAACTCAGCAAGCAAGTCATCGCCACCTCATCGATTGCCGCATTCTCTTCTTGCATTCTAGCAAACAAACTCAGGGCATCTCTGGGAGTTGCATGGCGAGCAAGGCAAGCAAAGAGGGTTGTCCAGTCTGCCGTGTCTTTGTGTGAGTGGGGAATTTGATCGAACAGTTTGCAAGCGTATAACGTGGCACCGCATGCCGTGTAGAAATGCAGGAGGGTGTTGAGGAGGAAGGTATTTGGAATGGAGTGAAGAGCGGTGGTGAGTATTACCGCATGAAGTATTTTTCCGGTGGTGAGAGAGGGTTGACGAGAACATGCACGGAGGAGCGAGCGGAAGTGGCGAGGACAGAGTGGCGGTAGAGAACGGTAAATCGGCCATTTCATGTGAGAAGCGTGTTATATCAGACAAATTATGCAAGTTATTTTATTGGGTTCAGGAACGCTTTAACCAGATAAATAGCACCGAAAACTAATTCTATGGGAAAGTTCTTAACATAAAAAAATACCTGTTTCACTCTCCTTTTCACGTATGATATTCAGATACAATCAAATTAATACACACTTGACGCCATATGTAAACTAATCTTAGCCCCTTTGTTTTCGAGGGGCACTGTAGATGAACCGGTATCAGAGTGTATTTGGTGAAGGAACTAGCGAGAACAATAATCCATGCCAAATTGCCAATCACAAACGAAGACTAGCTTGCTTTACTCTTTTATTTTTATTTTTTTTGGTTACTGTTACACACAGAAGACAGTATCGAACAATCTCAGAAATAATTCTTATGATTCATTATCTGAGATACGAAAGAGGCATAAAGTTTAGAACTTAAGAAAGTAACTTCATTCAGCACTCAATCACAAACTTGACTCAGGAAAAATACAAAAATATTAAAAAATAAAAATAAAAATCTTCACATTAGGAAAACCCACAACCCGTTGAGAAAGTTGTCTTGGCTATTTAAGTTTGAAGTACAAGACCAAGATAATAGCAACCACAAGGACTGCAACAATGATGCCGATAATCCATTTGTTCCTGTTCATTCTTCTTGAAATATTTGTCAAAATTTTCTTACTCTTGCCGACGTTATCATCCACTCCATGAAGCTGCAATAGATTGGCAACCAGCAGTTAGTACACTGGCATGTTAGTTTTATTAGTTACTTGAAGTTTACACCATCCAGAGATAATGCACATTTGGCAATTGTTATAGCTTCAGTTTAAAAAAATAAATAAATTTCATATATAAACGGTATAATTGAAAAAAAATATTTAGAAAACTTTATTTCATATTTTGATCTAAAACAAATGAAACCTGGTTAACTCAAAAGGAAGAAAGAGATAGCAGTTCGGAACCACCCAAGGGGTGGAAAATGATGCTTCTGGTTCTGGATGAAGAAAATCTATATTGTAGGGATATATCAAAATTTACATATAGGAAAAAGTTTACAAAGTGATCACATGCTGGAAATACTAAAACAAGATAAATCAAGAAGCAAACTGCCAATGTCACAAATGATAAGGGTACAATAATATTGTTAAAGAACCTACCGTGTTATGTGCATGCAAGAGTGCCTGTCGCTGTGAGCTCAAATCTTGAAGAATTGACACACCAAGCTCCTCTGTTTCGAGCATGGTTCTTCTACCTTCCTTAATTCTATCACCAGTGTGACTTAATCTCTCTGTTGCTGCATATAATCTTGTTCTTTGGTCAGCTGATGCCTATTACAAGAGCATTATCATTAGCAGCAAAATTTAATTCCCAAAATCTATAAATAAGCATAAGACATAAGACTAACAGTGGAATTAATCAACAAGTTCAGGCAAAATCAAACTAGCAACCGTGTTCAACTATATTCTTAAACAATTTCTCAAACCCGATTCGATTAATTGCCTAATAACAAAAGTACACTACAACTGCAAAAAAACTACAATTACCACAATTATGGAAAAAGCAAGCTAGATGGAATTAGACAAACCGTTAAAGTATCTGCCATTCCCGATTCCAACAATTCATCACGAGCAGAAGCATTCAAATTTCCAGATACAAGCCTTTTAAGTTCAGTTTTCAGATTGTTTAAATCTGATTTATATTCCCTCAGCTTCGCAAGAAGCACAGCCTTAACATTTGGGGGTAAACTTCTTGCTTCAAGGTCCATCTTCCGAATCTGCCAAAGATAATCAATCAATCAACAACACATTCAACACCAGTAAACAATACAAGAATGCAAACTACACTAAAAACAAAAATAGGACATTGGACCCTGTAAGGCTTTTTGAACCCAAATGTTGTATCATGAGCATTAGCATCATCCAAGAACTGTTTTCAAACTCAACACTGTAGGAAAACGTGTCTCGCATTAATTCCAAAAAGAGAAATTTTGACAACCTTTTACCAAAGTGCCATTCACCAAACACAAAATTGATAGAAACTATGCGTTTACAATCGTTTTACAAATTTTACTAAAAAATGGAAACTAATTCGCATACAACCATGATCTTGAAACCAAACACAGAGATAATCAATTAGCATTACCAACGATTCGGCTTCATCGACTCCACTTTTAATTTCGGAAAGTTTTTGCTTCTTCTGCTCTGCAAATAATTACATCACAAAATTTATAACTGAACAAAACCTAGAAGAAGCAATTCAAATCGTTAATAAATTGGTTTTTTTTTTTTTGGCTTTGGAACAGCAGTTAGTACCTCCATGAAGAGCCGCAGCCGCTGTGCACTTTTTCGTAAGATTCGCCGAAATCTCGCAGTACTGCCGCTCGTATCCTTCAAATACCTCACTCATCGTCTCTCAATTAATTCAACAAAAATAAGAAAATAAAAATCTTCTCAGTAATCAAAAAATAAATAAACAAAATCGAATTTCAATTCCCAAACAAAACAAATCGATCGCTATTTCACTACGAATATCAGATTCGGAGAAAGGCGGAGTTCGCTATGATCGCCGAGAAAGTGACTTGGTGTTGTTGATTGCGATAGTTCTGGAAGGAAGGAAATGGTTTCGGAATGATCGAAACGACAGTGATTGTTTGCGTTGGGGGAGTGGGAAGATAATGCAATAGTGAGTGATAATGTTACTTGTTAGTGTTTGGTGGATTGACAACTGGCCCATGCGTGGCGATAGTTGATTGGTTTCTTGTCGGGGGTTTTGGGTAATTTTAGATTTACTCCATGTCTGTAGAAGCGAGGAATATCCGGATCAGGTGTTGCCTTTTTGACTTGTTAAATAATTAATTAAAAAAGGGAGTTTAATTAGTTGAATTAAATTTAATTTTAATTCGTCAGAAAATTACTAACCAAAATTATAAAGAGCAAGGAGCATACAAGCCTCAAAAACCATTCCAAAATCATACATTTCAAATAACCTAAAACTACCATATCATTTATTAACGTATCATTTATTACGTTATCAATTCATTGACTTATCAATCATTAATTAAATATATAAAATTTAAGATGTAAAATTTAAAATAAAATTTTAAAATATCATTGACGATTTTTGTAAAATGAAAAAAATAAAATAAATTTTCATTTTTAAATTAATTTTCTGTATAACATTAATACACAATAACAAAAATATTCTGTGAAATTAATTGTTTTCCATTTTCATAGGCGTAAATACACAGGTAAGATAGGAGAAAGCAAATATCTTCTGAACGGTGAAAACGAAAATATAAAAGCATCAAAGAATAACAAGATTGTTTAACAAACAATAATCTCGCCTAGTGATATTTCTCTCTCCCTAAAGTGACCTAAAAACCTGTATTATCATAAGAGTATTATATGACACCAAGTATACAAAGAAATGGTGAAAGCTGATGGTTTGGGTACAAAGATTAGTGACAAAAGTACAAAATTTAGGAAGCGGTCAACTTAGATCCCTTCCAAGAACAAATGGGTACTGAAGAAACTCTCTAATGCTATCGCTCCATTCATAAATCCATGGAATGGAAAAATGCAGCAGCAGCAGCAACTCCTGCATAACTGAGATATTCAACTATTGTTAAACACGTTTCCAATTTTGCTTCCTGCTTTACGACCCAACCTTCTCAACAAATCTTTAGTTGGTGCAAGTCTGAAAATTCACAGCCAACCACAGATGACAATGGTGCAGCTGAATCCAAGCAAACAGGCATGGAGGTATCATTGAGGCCAACTACATTTCTCCAGCAAATTTAGACTTGTAATACCCCAGCACGTCGTTATCCAGATTCTGTTTTCTCACTTAAAACTTCAGCAGACCCATCAGGTGCAGGTACTCCCCCACTTTTTATGTTCTTTGCCTTTAATTGTTCCACTTCATGATCAGGGAAAACTTCTGATTGTATAGATGGTGATATTTTTTTCACATGTAACCATGTCAGTTGCCAAAAGCTATCCCCACCAATATCATCACTAGGCAAAAGAATGCCGGTTGTCTTCATCACCAGCAGCTTGTTCTTGAGAAGCTCAGGAACTAATTCATGGATCTTCTCACTACGCTTTCCTCGGAGTTTTAGTTTCATATATCTCTCCATATGATTAAGAACCCCTAGCCATAGTTTGCAGAAGGATGGTTGCTGCGAGAGATCTTGTAGTAACTGTAAGAATGCTTTTGACATAAGTTTCATGGCTAGAACTAGTGTTCCATCTATGTTTCTATAATCCTTTGGTGAGTTTGCCTGTGCAATTTCTAATAAATCATCAAGCAATGTGAATATAACCACATCAAAGCACTGAAACCACAATGCATTTGGAAGGTGAATCCCATCTGCCGCTACCAATGACCTCTGTAACACCAAAACAGCATGGTTCCTCACCTCTTCTCTCTGGTCCAAACACACTTTCTTCAATCCCTGAACCAGCCTCAACCACATCTCCCCAATATCTTGATTCAACTTCAAAGCAGTCTCCTCCCCCACCGTATTCTTTGTCTCAGAAGACCATCTTAACAGACAAACAACAGAGCCTGACATCAAATCTAGTGCAGAAACAGACCGATCAACCTCACCAACCCGAGACTCAGCAAACTGCCTCGCTGCGTCCACGCAAAGAACATAGTTTGATGGCAACAGGTGTGCCCCATCAGACATTATAAAGACTAGTGCATCAAATCCAGCCTCTGATGCTTCGGGATGCCTAGCTGTGATAGATAGCAGGGAAATAATTGTTCGCCACCCCACATGAGATCTAATGTGAGTTGCATTTGCTTTCACAAGCCGCATTACTTCTTGAGTGATGTGTTCACAATATGCATCAGCCACCCTGGCATCAAGTTTCAATATTAGTTGCAGTGACTTGAGGAGCTCGTCGGTCAGGTTTTCCTTATAGGGAAGTAGCCGCTGGCATATCCTAAGGAGTCCAAACACAGCTTTTTCAACAAGAGCACAGGGCATTACTGTTGACTGAACAATGTTGGCTATGTGCTCATAAACACCATGCCAGATAAGCATAATCCTATCCCGATTATTCAGTGTAATTGCAATCAGTAATTCCAGACAGAACACACCAGTGCCTTCATCATCAAATGAGCTACTTCCCTTACGGAGTCTGCCTGCAGCCAAAATAAGGGCCTTCACAAGCTCCAGTAAAGACTCAGCTTGTAAAAACTTACTCTCTGTAAATATGCTATCAATATGGCAATCCTGTATTATCTCACGAGTGCGCTGGTGAGCTGCAAGTTCTTCCTCACTTGGCTGCAACCTTGGCTCCTCTATATCGAATGATAACAGCTGACTGAACCGACCAATCAGGCCAGATGACTTCCTAGGAGTGGCCACAGGTGTTGCATGCGATGTCGGTACAGAAGCTGCTGCAGGTTTCCCCCGCTCTGGATCAGAGGAGGACTCCATGTCATCAGCTGCATCACTAGCCAGACGAGCAGGAAGAAGACCAAGCTTGTGCAAGCTTAAGACACAATCCAAAATATTCTTCCATCCAGAGTGGATAAAATCACCATACATATTGGCTATTGTAAAAACTGTTGTCATCGCCATCCTGGCTTTGGTGTCATCTTCTCCAAATGCAAGAACAGCTTCGTCAACAGATAATGGAGTCAAGAGGGTTGTGAATTTACAGAGAGACAGAACCAAATCATCCAAGACTTCACCAAAATGACAGCATGCTGCAACTTTGGCAATAGCCAAGAACCCATCAATACATCTCCTCAAAACATCTTCTTGCTCCACTTGATCAAAAATCACTGACATCGCAGCAATTGTGGGACCCGACAAGATAGCAAACATATCATGGTCGAGGTGTGAAGTAGAATCACACACAATATAAGGAGTGGCCTCTCTGGATTTGTGCATTACATTTATCCACCGACTTGATGTCATCACTGGAAAGCCAACACCTTGCTCTGGGATCATCAGGATTTCATTCTCACAAATTGAGTGATAAAGCTCTGAGAGGTATTCCCTAGGAAGATCTTTCCCTCCATTGATGTGCCGATTGTTTCTGATGAAATCTTCTTCAGTCATCTTTTTCTTAACCTGTATGTTGTGTTGATCTGTGTTAAGCAAGATAAGTGAATATGACAACAAGAGAGCAGCATCTTTATTGCTCAATATATCTGCCGATTGCTCATAATATCTGTCAGCAAAGGCCTCAAGAACCCTTTGTATCTTCTGTGATTCACCAGGCAATCTGAAAGTTCCTAGGAAAAGACGCAATGCTGTATCTAGATTCATGCCATGAAAATTAAAAGTCCCAGCAAATTCATGAAGCACCTGAATACAAAATTCATCATGGTTTCCCAGAAAATCCCCAATGAGATTCTTATCCAGCCCAGTTGTGTACCTAAAGAATAATGCTACGCTTTGTGGATCAAGTTTATCAGGCAGCAGATGCATTCCTTGGAGAAATTCCAGACCTTTCTTAGAATCCCGGTTAAAGTGATCAGCTCCAACCATCAACCTTCTCTTGATATACTTCATTTTACGTACGAATGGAACCCAAAAATTAGGGTCACCATAATTCTCACATTTCAATGTCCAATATGCATTATATTCCTCAGGAACAACTGATGCCCCTTCTGAAGAAGGCAATTCATTGCTGATCCTCTCAGCCATACCCTGAACCATGGATATCATACCATCCAAAGCAAGAACATGCATTGCAGATAATGGTCCATTAACCGGAAATGCGCTTTTCGATAATAGGTTTGCAAGGTCTTCAAACAAATTGGCAGAGGTTATGTCACAATCAAAATTGGCATACATCTCAGTCATGAATGTCTGCTGCCTACAAAGATCAACCAAAGCCTCCATGGCAACCTCCTGTAGTTGGTATGAAGACCCATGCTTGTTCTGTGCAATCCTCAAAAGCACACATGAAACAAAGGCTTCAAGCTGTGCTTTGAGCTCAGTACGCAAGTGATGGTACAGATTAAGGACAATGCTACAAACTGTTGAAAGAATCAGTGGGCTCATTGACAAACCGAATTGCATCAAATTACGAAACAATTCATCCTGGATTAAGGACAACAACATAGGGTGTTTACTGAATGATGACCCACCCAATTCTATAGCTGAATTAATCAAACCCAGTGCAAATAGCGGAACATCTTCATCATATGCTATTTGATTTGGTCTAGGACCAATTCCCATGTTTTCAATGACATTCAATAGAGAACAAAGGAAGTGAAATATCTCTACCATGCATGGAACCCCAAAAGGCTGCATCATTATCCTCCCACCATTTTGAACAGCCTCGTTCCCACTACTATTCGCAGTTGATGATTGACCATCCTGTTCACCACTGACATTGCCATTCTCTAGCGGTTTATTTCCAAAAGTGCTGTCCTTCTCCAATACCCCCACCTGCACAAAAGCCAATGACATAAAAAAATTGAACAGGAATACATTAATATGCTAGTCTTAAATATAACAAATTAAGGAGGCAGAGCACCTCTTCACCGCCACTCAACTCTAAACATCGACTGCCCATCGATGCTTCACCCAGAACCTCCAGTAACCTATTATTGCTAAATGGTGATAAAAAATCAATGCATGAATACTCTCTCTAGCCACCCAACCACATGTTTCCACTAGCGTATGACATAAAAGCTGGTAATTTAAAAACTACAACCTATTTTGCCCCGGCTGGCTTAAGCACCTAACTTATACCTTTGAGCTCACGGGTGAAGCCTTTGATATAATACATCAGCTAAATCTTGTAGGTAGCTTTTAGAACTTGACTCACAATCACATCAAAAGATTATTGCCAGGTATAAAACCATCAGCGATAAACCAATGAATCAACAATCAAGCTGATGACGGGAGGTCTTCATGTAATTAAACCTAAAAAAATATTCCATCAAAGAAAAAGACCTGTGCCAAGAGTATATACCTTTTCACCAACATCTGACCAGCTTCTATTAGTAAATGAATCTTCTGGGCAGTCAATATCGGGAAGGTGAGAGAAAATACACCTAACCAATTCATGCATTGTGTGGCGTGCTATTCTTTGCAACAATTCACCTTTGGAGCTTGCTTGATGAACTACACGAAAGCATGTATTAACTATATTGCACACATGCTGATTGCTCAACTTAACTGCTGCCTTGCTTTTCATGCATGCTAGAAGAACCTGAAGTATCTTCATCAGCACCACCTCTTCGGATGCTGGATCAGTTACTTCAAACCGACAGCTTGTTACAGCATCAACTATTAGATGCATAGCATCCCCGACGTTTATGGTATCTAGATCAAGGACATCAAGGGTCAAGATTTTGTAGACGGATGATAAAGCAACACCAGTGATTGGTGCACCGGTCTCATCAGATCGAATTACATCCAGAAAGGGCTGAAGGTATATAGCAGGGTCAATGGTATGCCACTGATTGTGCCACATAAATATTTGTTTCCGTAATTCTTTCAAAGAATGAATGAGAGAGTGCTCCAGCTGATCATCATCTGCCGTATAAGGGACTCCCCACCGTACATTTCTCCTCATCACAGCCAAAACTGCACCTATTTCAGAATTTATCATACAAGCGAAAGCACCCTTGGAAGGTTTATTAGGGCAATCCTTGTAATCTTTACACAATGCACTACTTCCAGACTGCATATTCAGATGCCCCATCTTCTTCCCAGTTCTTCTAAGACTCAAACTCACTCTAGAACCATGCGACCATCAAGCATACAAACTGGGAACCAAAACCTGGCCAAATCACACCAGTTACAGTAATTAACAAAGTCTATCAACAAAAACCCAACTCAAACAAACTAAAAAAATACTGGCACCTCTTCGAGCTAGCTGGAAAACATTACCAGATGCATTGCAATACCAAGTTGGTAACAATCACCAGTCATGAATCACATTTCAATAAATTCTACATTGTGCATCATTCAGTTCACTCATTTCCAGTAATTCTACGGGGATTGTGCCCCCTTCTAACGTAGTAAATATCCCATATAAGATATCTCAAAACGTTGATGAAGACAACAGAGCTAAGAAATTAAAAATTCTAATCGAACATCAATCTTCCAACTTAGAATTAAAACAGAAGCAGTAAGTAAATAAAGCAAGAATCGATGGCATCTTACTTCGCAGCAAAAAAGGCGCAAATTGCCACAGTAAAGGCCAGATCTAACCCAGATTCTACATACGAGTAAAACGGCTAAGGAAAGTATCAAACTACAGAGAATTGAAGATCAAAACGATCAAATACAACAAGGGTAGTTTTGCAATGAATGATTGAAATTCAGTACCTGTTATTGTTGGCCGAGACGAATCCCACCTCGGAAAAGTGTTGGGGGATGACGAAACGATGTCGTTGTAGAGAGAGAGAGAGAGGGAGAGAGAGAGAGATCCCGTGACTGAGATTGAAATCAGAGGCGTTTAATTTATGTTTACATTTGAGTAAGAAACAGAAAATGGGTGCATTATAGCAACTGTTCTTTTTGGAGATTCCGATTAAAATACAACAGATCTCTTTTGAGTTTTGGTTTCGGTTTGGGCTGGGCGTTTTCGCGGTTTTACGAAACGTTTCTGTTATTTTTTTTAAAACCTCTAATCACGTTTCTCTCTATTATTTTAAAAAATAATAATTTCACCGAAATTAATTTAACTTCATTTTATAGTACCTTCAACAAGCTTTCCTATTTTCTCAAATATTATCCTTACAAAACATTCATACAAATTTACTCATACAAGTAAGGTTGATAATGGGGCGAGACAGGTCCGAGGCGGTTAGAGATGGCAAAATCCGAGGCTGAGGTCGAGGTCGGTGGTCCCCGACCTCGGCCTTGACCCCCGACCTCGGCCTTGACCATCAATTGCAAACCCCTGTCCCGATAAATTTCCTGAAATTTTTTTCGGGGCTGGAGCCGGGTACCCCGGGCGGGTCCGAATTTTCCAATAACCTGGGATTGAAACACGGGTTGTAAAAACACAAAGTTAAAATAAGCAAACTGCCAAAACACTCCACAAAACTCAACACGTTCGATAGAGCTTGACACGATCATCTGACACTTGATATTTAGATGTCAAGTCGTATTGGATTCACAACCGACATTCGATATTAGTCTATTTTCGAAGACATCGAATGTCGGATTCATCATCCGACACTCGACATGTGTCGAATGATGATGACACTCGACACTTACATGTCGAGTCGTGTCGGATTTATAACCGACACTCGATATCAGTCTAATTTTGAAGACATCGAGTGTCGGATGTCGAGCTCGTCGAGTTTTGTCGAGCGTTTTGACAGGTTGCTTGTTTTAGCTTTATTTTTTTGCCTTTTTGCATCATATTTAACTATAACGGCTTTGTATTTGTAGGTTGAAGCAAATGTCAAAAGTGAATTGTAGATAATAGATGATGTCATTTAAGGGGTTATATTTAAGAATACAAATTTAACGGATTAAATTGATATAATTTTTTAATTTAATTATGCACCCCAGGTTCAATCTCGAGTCCCCGACGACGGCACCTCCACCCCGGCGGGGCAAAAAATTTCTACCTTGGCCCCGGCCAATTACCCTGATTTTTCGGGTAATTCTTCGGCGCTGGATGACAGGGTTTCTGGGTCCCCGGCCCCGGCCGGGTTGGTTTGCTATCTCTAGGGGCGGCAGATACCCAGCCCCGCCTCGCCCGGCCCTGCCCCGCCCCGCCCTCCACCTAAACATTTATATTTTTATATCACACCCCTATAATATTTATATTTTTGCAACCTCGTCCCCTTGTATAAAGTTTATGTAAGTTTTCATTTTATTGGCATTATGCAAACTAAATGGTAATTGTATAAATTAGTTATATCATTTAAAAATATAGTGATCACTAATTATTATTTTATTTTATTAGTAATAATGTTACATATTCTATTAGAAATAATATTAAAAGTATATTATTACTTGTAAACTAGTTAATTGATAATTTTTTAAATAATTAATAATACAATTAAATAATTTTTCAATAACATGTTAATTTAATTTCAACCTAATAATAATAATAATAAATGATTGACATATACCAATTAATTAACATTATATATATTTATAAAACATTAATAATTCAATTAATTAATTTAAAATTACGATCGATCATATATTTAATGTTATAAGATTGTTCTTATCATATTTCTATTTACATATTTAGAAAATAATATATTGATTATATTAAAAGTATACATTTTGGAAATGATTTTATTAATATTGCAATAATTTAATTAGTACTTAATAATATATATCAAGATTGTATGTATTATATAAATTTAATTACTAAAAAATATAAATATTTTATTTTGTCATTATAATATGATTAAATTGATGTTAATATACTAAAAGATGTTAATTATTAATTAAAATGTTACTTTTATCAAAGCATTTGTATTGTTTGTAAAATTATAAAGAATTCACATATATAAAAAGTTAACAAAAATAACCTAAAAATTACTAAACAGTCCTAAAATTTTAAAATTTTATAAATACACCCTTATATTTTGCTGGGTGGGGTGGGTTTGGGTCCAGTCTGGCCCGCCCCATTTTTACGAGTCACACCGGGGCCCCAGACTTGGCGGGTCAAATTGCTATCCCTACATACAAGTTTACGTATCATGATTTGATTAGTTGAGTGGATTTCAAATTTTAATTACATTAATTAATATAGATGATGTGTTAATCTTTCAATAATATCATATAAATTTATATGTAGCTTGTCAGAGATACACCACTCTTGTTAAAAAGTAAATTTAAAAAAATGATGCAAATTTCTTAAAAATTATCAAAATTAAAAGAGTAATTTAGAAAATAATTATGTTTACGAACAAATTCATATACATACACAAATTGATTGTCAATCTTTAGTTGAAAAAGACATCACGAATTCGATGGGATCAAATCATATATACACTTTAATAAAACCTTAGCACTAGCTATATATGCAAAGGACGGATGGAATTAGTACCTGTGAATGTTTGAACACGACGACTCTAATACCAGTTAAGTTTGTCACTTTTCTACAAGTTTAAACTTGTAGATGTAACTTTAACTTTAGTATTTTCATTCTTTAATAAAAAACTTAGAGCATCTTCTTTTTGTCCAATGCTAATATCATGGCCTTTTTTATTGTTGTTAACAAGTATGAATTACCCTAGTTAGGTGCCAATATCATGACATTCATGATATATGTTTTTAAGATCAAAATAAATATAAGTTTAGCATATGATAAGGATAAATCACACCGAAGGTATATTGATATGGTAATATAAATCATTAGATAATTAAAAACCAAATCTCTTAAATATGTTGTACAGATAAATATCAATTCAAACACTTGTTTTCTTTGCTTCTCACATATCAACAAATAAGATAAGGGTGGAGCTATATAAACCGTAAAAATACTTTAAATATACTTAAAATCGCCAATTATTAATTATTTTAGGTTAAAAATATATTCTTAGACAAATTTATTCATTTATGAAGATAATGCATGTAAACAATATAATTCATTAGGTAGATTGATCTTTGATCATATGAAAATATATTTCAATTAAAAAAAATTTGTTAAGAGTCTACATATTTACTTATGAATTATATATGAAATAATTTTCCACTAGTTTTCAACAAAACTTAGAATTATAAGCGTCAATACCTAACCATTTTATTTAAAATAAAAATAAAAATGGGGTGTATTTGAAAGATGGAAGGTGGAGAGTACTTTTAAAAGTTCGTATAGCCACACCTAAAAAATGAATATCAACATTTATTTCTTTGCACTTCTCATATATCAACTAAGAAGATAAATATCAGTTTTTGATATCAATACTTATAGTTCCTTAACATATCACATAGCAACAAATAAGATACGGTATTTGAAAAATGACCAAAATTAAAAAGAAGATTTGAAAAATAAACATATTTAAACAAATAATTATTTTTCAAATCACTAATATGATATTGTTTTTTTTTTTAATTTCAGAATTTCACAATAAAACACCAGCAAACAGTTTAGGATATGAAATAATATGATTGTCTTATCCTTCATAGACATTTAGTTTGCCTTTACTTGTGTTGATGATTTGTTTTGGTTACTTTAATATTCAGTGAGTGAGAGTTCTTAATTATATGTCAAATTAAATATATATGATTATATGTCAAATTAACAAGGAATAAGATTCTAAATGATAAGATATGTATATGATTACATGTCAAATTAAATATGTGATATAATATATGTATATGAGATTTTGGATTAATAAAAATACATCCAAATTAGATATCCAACGTCAAATAATTACTAAACAGAGTAGTGTCATATATATTTATAAATTCTTTATACAAATTTAACTTTACAAACTCACATACCATGTCGTATGATTGTCATACCAACATTAATTTTGATTGAGAGATAAATTTTTAAATTTACTTTTCCTATCATTAAATACCACCGTTTTTTAAATTGAGTTTTCACGAAGCATTTGTAAATTTAGTATTATTCCACCAAAAATGCCGTGTTATAATGAAAGGATACACCCATAAGGTATAACTATTCCAAAAGAAATATGAAAATCAATCTTAATTACTATTACTGTTTCTTTTTTTAAATCTTGAAAATCGATAAACATTGTAATTCATCACAAGCTTCGTTCCCAAAAAAAAAAAAAAAAAAAAGTACAAACAAGTAACGGCTGAAGTCAAGTATCAAGGGTATAAAGGTAAATTCAAATATAAAGTGTTTACTTTGCTTAGCATAAAGTTGGCAGCTCGTAACGTTGAAAGCTTCTTCTTTTCTCCAATCTTGGTAATCATCTTCATCTTAGCTCAATTTCTCTCCTTCTCAACCTGCAACTCTTTTAAGTATTGATTTATACATCTTGTTCTTAATTTAGTTGGCATACTTAAGTGATGTAAATTAAATTAGCCCTTTTGTTGTTTGATTTACGTGCAATATATTTTAGTTTCAATGAGATTAATTTTACTTTTTTATTTCAATTGAAGCTATTTGCGTTTGGCGGGATTAATGTTGGTGTCTTCATTCTTCTCCCAAGTAATTTAAGGGACGGGATATTTTAACACAAAATTTTGATACAATTTATTGATAAAAATTTATAGCATTGATCTCACAAAATCTAATAGATGAAATTGAATGTCAACAAGATGCTTTTATTAATGTTAACTCGTTAATCATCTCAATCATTGGATTTCGTAGATCAATGACTAGAAAATTGTATCTAGTCTTATGTTAAAAGTCATGTGTCAAAATATTCCCTTCCTTAATTTAATTTACCAAACAAGTCAATGGACACCTTAATTTCTTGGTTTCAATATTGTCGAGTCAAAGTTATCATTATTTTTTTATTTATTCAACGGTTACAAATCTTCTCACGCCGGTGACCAATTCTTAGATCTTCATCGCCACCATCATCACCAATCACTAACTTATAAATCTTTCCTGGTTTCATGTTTCTTGTTTCAATATTAGACAAAAATTGAATTTTAAAAGATAATTCATTTCTATCCTTCATTCTAATACTCCAAGATAACTTTGAGAACTCATCGGTTAAACTATATTTCGTTTACTACAATTGAGTTACATAAGATTTCCTGTATTTTCTTAATATATATATATATATATTTATATTTTAAAAAAACCTTATTTGTTTTCAGAATTTTTTTAATTAACTTTTACATAACAAATAAGGCAGAAAGATATTATATATATGGTAAAAAAAATCTTTTGATTTATCGCTAGACATAGGAAGCCTTTTAACAATTTTAAGTTTTTAAATGCTAATTAATTAATTCCTTTCTGCATTCCATTTAGTGGTTGCTAAAAGGTCTAATTAATGCAATAATCTTAGAACAATCTTGATAACTCTACACAATGTATCCTGTAAAATATCTAGATTTTCTATGCATCAAGTAAAAATTATGGTTGAAATTAAGCCATATAATAACAAAAAGTTGTAATAAAATAAAATATGGAAGAGACAAATGCCAAGTTCAAGCGAGCACAATGAGTATAAATAGCTACCCAGCATAAATCATTTGCGAAGCCAGAGCATATCAACCCAAAGAAAAGTCGTAATATGATATGCTCAATAATAAAAGCATTCTCAACTATTAAAGAGTTAGTTGTTTGTGTATTTTGAGTTTTTGATCTAAAAAATTTTAAAAAAAATATATATAGTTTTAAATATATTTGAATTTTGAAAATGATATATGGTTGATATTGATTTAAAGTGTATGTAAATATGCGTGTTTATAAAATTGTTTTTTGAAAATAGAAATAAACACACTCTAATCTATCAAATAAAAGTCCTATTTTTTCCCTATTTCATCTACAAGCCTCCTAACCAACATACAAATATACTTGACTGATCACTTTCCTACAAATACCAATTACCATATATCAAATACTAAATATGACGCAAAAAAAAAAAAAAATTGCGAGTAGACACCCTCTTTGGTCCATTCTCGGTCCATCTTGATGCTTAGAATCAAGACATCTCATAATTTTATCTTCGTTCTTCGGCATGAAAATTATTGTTGCACTACTGATCAATGCATACATAATATATTCATTCTCACAATTAAAAATATTAAGGCACGATAATTAACTTGAGATAAATCATTCAATTAGCTAGGGACAAGTATAGAGCTTTAATGCTTAATTAACTTAAACTTGTTGCTAAGAATCAACTTCAACTTAATTGATACAACCAAACTTATGCTTGATTGGATGAGGTATCACTGTGTTAAGTGCAAAAAAATTCAGAGAGAAAATGATTAATTATCTATCTTAAGTTTCTTCGATTTGGTTGGATTTATAAAAATTACAACTACCCTTTCAATTTAATCAACATTTAATTTTAAGTCAAATTTCAGAAACATTGAAAAATAATTTTCGAGATACCCAAATTTGAACTACTTAGGATGCAATTGAAAAGTACTCATCTCAAAAACTTAGGGCGTGTTCGTTTTGTGATTTTGTGTTTTCGTTTTCAATTGAATTTAAAAATATATTATTGATTTTAAATTATTTTGAATTTTGAAAAGAATATGTGGTTGATATTAAAAGTAAAATACATTAGAAAATGTGTAACATAGAAAACAGGATTTGAATTAAAAAACGAACACATCCTTAATCTACATAGACTCCCAAGACTTGGGATGAATCAGATCAAATTATTTGTAGAAAGTGTGAAATGATGAACTCATTGGGGAGTTCATCGAGAAAGCACATACAGGTATTTATGTAGTAATTTTTCTAAGTTACTGGAACTTTTTCGTCATATTTAAGTTTTGATTAAAAACTACAAATTGCAACATTTCTTTCTTTCTATTATTATCGTTATTATAACTTTTTTTTTTTTAACTTCTTTCGCTAGTGAGGACATTTTTTCAAACCTTTTGGATTGTGTTAATATGTTTATTGATTTGATCACAAATCTGCAGTAGTTTGATATAAGATTTTTCGTTAAAGCTAATAATAATATCATTTTTCACTTGATTTTGACTAAAATCGTGAACTTCATGCACATGGGAATTCCAAATTTTGCTTCATATTGTCTATATTTGCATGTTAGTGAAATCTGAAATATATATGGATTATGCATAGACTAGAAAAGTAAACGCACTAAAGAGGTCAAGAGACCAGCGTATTAAAACAAAATATGGTGATATATTTCCATGCATTATTGCAAGAACAAACCAAGTGACTCCACAGTAAATCAGCAATGATAACAAACAGTACCAAAGACAGTACAATACAATTAGTAGTCTCATGGACAAACTAATGAATACGAGGCTCGCTTATTCCTGCAACCACAATCTCGATCGGTTGCATTCAACATTATTCATATATCTTAAGAAGGATGCATATCGATTTATTTTGACGGAGGTGGTGTAAGAATTTGGGGGAGAGGTGGCACTAAGTTGCTCACTGAAGGGGTGAGAGGGGGCACTAAGTTGCTCACTAAAGGGGTGAGAGGGGGCACTAAATTGCTCAGTGGTGGGAGAGGAGGCACCAAGTTCCCGGCAGCTCCAAGGTTTGGAGTTGGCAATTGCAAAAGATGGCGAGCTGCAAGGCTCGTTTGAAAGCTTGAGAAAGTCATGAGTGCTACAAGCAAAGATAAAAAGATGCGATTCTTCAAAGACATGATTCTCTCAAGTACAATAAG
Source organism: Boswellia sacra (assembly GCA_013180625.2). Taxonomy (NCBI): domain Eukaryota; kingdom Viridiplantae; phylum Streptophyta; class Magnoliopsida; order Sapindales; family Burseraceae; genus Boswellia; species Boswellia sacra. The sequence continues at coordinate 122,369 of SNVD02001476.1, forward strand.
CTGAGAGGAAGCTTTTGATTGAATTATGTGAAGGGAGATTAACTACTCGACGTTCGAGTTTTGGTGTGGAAAGCAGCTGGCCATCATAGCTATTTATAGAGAAAATCATGTTGTAAGCTAGAAAATCATAGATAGCCAGCCACTATTCGATTGTCAAAAGTCCAGTTGTAATCGAGATTTCGGAATTAAAAAAACGTCACGCGAAAGTTTATCGATCCGATGCCAACTTTAATTTCTTTTTTATTGACTACTAGAACGTGGCCAACAGCCAGCATCTGGGAGAAGATACGATTATATTACTTTAATTTCTAGTTTATTTCCAATCAAAACATTGTCAACGACCAAGCAATCTCAGAGAAGAAACAGGGTATTACTTAATAATTTCTGGTTGTATGATTCAATTCCTTTATACTTGTTATGTATGTTTTTTTGGGACAAACCATGTTTAGATAATTCGATAATGTTATCAGGCAAATAACAACCTTTAGATTTGATCAATGTCTGCTAATGATGGTGCTGTTAAGGTATTACTTTATAATTTCTGGTTGTATGATTCAATTCCTTCACACCTGTTACATATAATTTTTTGGGACAAACCATGTTTAGATAATTCGATAATGTTATCAGGCAAATAACAACCTTTAGATTTGATCAAACTGCTGATAATGATGGTCCTGTTAACCCATTAATATTATCAGACTAGCAATGAAATCAATTAATTCTAGTTTTTGGTAATTAGCATTAGTTGGATGATTGATCCTTTGTTCACCATAATTTCTTTTTTTCTTAAAAAAAAGGTTTAGAATGACTCGATTTTGATAATTATACGAAATCAACGGAGGAAGAATCACTATAGCGAAAAGATTCATAGAAAAATTATCAATCATCCTGATTTGAGTTCTAGGTTTTGAAAATTCTAGAGACATGTCCACTCCACTATGAAGATTTATTTTTGTATTCACTTTTAACAGTATCCTTACCTTATTCTCCAAAACGGTTCCATTTATAAGTTCCATTCAATATTGAAAACAATAGTAAAATCTTATAAATTGTCCATTGAAAGGGTTAATCTACATTGCTTAAGATCAAAGTGAATAACAGAAAAAAGAGGCCGAGATTGGTGCCCACCGGGATCAACAGAGCAGAAAGAAACATCTGCGTGAAGAGAAAGATATGACGAAGAAGAAGTCTTGAGTTTTACAGGCTGCAATTGCAACTTTACCTAAGGCAAATTAAGTACACAAGTTTACATTTATATATGCTTTGCAATTTTTATAAGTCCAATATTGGTTTTACTAGGTAGCATTTTTCTTTTGTCAAATGACTTCTTTGCATATTGTAAATTTTCAAAAGAAAAAGGGAAAAAAAAAAAAAAGATCATTTACTTGATGATCAAATTGATTAGTTTCGTTGGGGATCGATCTGCATGCATCAATCCATTTATTGTGCCTTATTGCTTGGCGCCTTTTGAACCCATCAATTAAACGTGCACCAAGGCTTCTGATCAATTTAATTAGTTTAGTCGGGGATCGATTATATAATATATATAATAGATAATTTTTCTACGAATCTTAAATTTCACAATATATAGTAACTTCTTTTGAACTTAATTTGTATGTTCTTTGCCTGAAGTCGTGAACTGCACGTGGGCATTCCAAATTTTGCTCAGTTTTAACTGAATTTATATATTTTTTAGTTTAACATTTGTCATCAACTCAGTTTAAAAAGACATATATTGAAAAAGGTATGTAGTAAAATCTTATATATACTACGTAAGTCCATCTTCCTTGTTAATTTAATAGAGTACTTTTAATTACTTGCATGTTATGTCTTTGTTGTTTCCCTTTCACTGTCTTTATTTGGATGCTACTGAAACATCAATAAATAATATAACTCATTGTATAGACCGTTATCACGCTAAAATCTTTATCTGTTTATTTCTTTATTATTACTAGTGATCAGTGATATTATGTTATCTCATATTTTATAGAGCGATAAGTACTGATCGTATATTACTCGTAAAATATATATGTATTTATACATAAATTTGAAAAATAAATGCATGAAGGAGCACAAGACAAACATCCATGCGTTACAACAGCGCGGCCACCAAATGATTACTTGTACACAATAAATCAGCAACAGCAACAAACACACCAAATTAAGACAATACAATTAATACAACTCGTAGTCTCGTAGACAAATTAATGCATATACGAGACTCGATTATTCCTGCAACCACACACTCGATCACGTATAACAATATTGATATGTAGAAGCATCCATAAAAAGTGATTTATTTTGATGGTGGTGGTGGTGATGGAGGTGTAAGAACAGAAGGCACTAAGTTGGCCACTGGCGAGAGAATAGTTGTAGTCGTTGATGGGGTTAATCCTAGGTTCCCTTGACCTCCAATTATTGGAGTAACTGGCGTTGGCGGAACTGGAGCTTGCATAAGATGGCGCGCTGCAAGGCTCACATGAAAGCTTGACAATGTCAATGCCACGAGCAAAGTTAACAAAATGCAATGCTTAAAAGCCATATTGAGAAGTGCAATAAAAGAGGAAGCTGCTTTTGATATATGATTGATGTTATTAGGGCGTATGGAGATGAGAGAGGCTTTGGATGGGAGAAAGCAGCTATCAACTAAAGCTATTTATAGAGTAAAAATGTTGAAGGGTGTGGCCTAAATTTATATAAGCATCCATATATTTCAGAAACTAACATAAAACATCCAAATCTTAATGAACCTTTTCATATCTAACATTCATAAATTTCAAATACTGACATAAACGTCCAAAATCTTAGCCAACGTTCAAGGGTTATTTGTCAATTATTTATGCCTAAAATCAGAGAACAAAAATTATAAGCTTTAGTTGAGAAGCAACTAGCAGGGAGATTCATAAAACATTGGGAAAATAATTTGTAATATAGATATATATAAGGCTGAAATCATGAATGTTTTAAAGTGTTCTCGAAATTAAAATGTTATTGTCACATCAACACAAACTCTATAAATTTTCAACTTTTTAGATTGGTTATTTACTTGTCAAAATTCAGAAAAATAAGATTATTGTTTAATTCTTAAAGACAGGTATATATAGAAGATATTTTACTCTAACATATATACATGTTAAATTTAAGGTTAAGGGGTTTTATTATATATTTCTGAAACCTGAAAAGTGAAGTGTTTTGAAGGCAAACTTGAGGGGTAATAGTATTATTAATCATCCCTTAAGAATAATGTGGTTCTATTATTAAATTAAGTCTAGTTGTCAGCCTGATTTCGAAATTAAAAAATAAAATAAACTGACATACACGCAACTTGCAAGGAAGTTAATCATCCAATATTAATGCCAACTTTTAATTTCTAGTTTATTTATAATTAACAGCCCAGTATCTGGGGGAAGATATGATTATATTAGTTTAATTTCTAGTTCAGTTACAATTAAATCAAACATATATGGCCAACGGCCAAAGCAATCTTAGAGAAGATAACGACAATCTTTTGCGTTAGGGACAAACCATGTTTGGATAATTCGATAATGTTATAATAAGGTCAATAACAATCTTAATCTTTAGATTTAATTAAACTGTTGCTAAAGACAACATTAGCGGACTAGCAATAAAATGATCAATTTTTAGTCTTTGATAATTAGTATTAGTTATATGTAGTTTGTACGTTCAACTTTAAATCTTTCTTAGAAAGAAGGTTTTGAAAGATAACTCAATTTTAGTTATTATACGAAATCAATGGAGGAAGAATCACTGTATAGTGAAAAGATTCACAGAAAAAAAATTTTCTATTATCAGTATCTCATCTTTTGCTTCTCTGAATTAGAATTTTCAAGAAGTAAATTAAATATATAGCTTTTCAATTTGAATACATCTCCTGTTTTCAAGGCATTAAACAACGATTCTGTTTAAAGAACTCAAACGGGTTTATCTATTTTATAGTTTGATGAATGTGATACTTTTGCTTTGGTTTTTTTTTTTTTTTAATATTAGTCGGAATGGGAAGAACAAGAAAAGATATGAAGATATACAACAGATATAATCGATCTGCACATCCATGAAAAAGTATTGAATGAAGATGGTACATTATATCATATATATATTCATTCAATAAAATTTGAATATATTCGCTCTTTTTAACTTCTATATGAACACTAATAAAATTGCTTTTTCTTTTTAAACGAATCTATATATAATGATATTTTAAGAAATATAAATGTGAATTATGTTATGATATGTTCATTAACTACGCATTTAATTATAAGTTTGAAAGAAGGGATCATTATACGTACTGCGCCTAGCTGATTCATATTATACGCAGTTAAACGGATATGCTTTAGCTGTCGAAGGAGAAAAGATAAGACATATCAAAGTCTAAATAGAACTATCGAGCCATTGAGCATTAGCTATCGAACTGTTGAGCAGTAGAAGCTGAAAGCCAGAACGAGTTGACAAAGGTCATCGATCGGTTTGTCAAATTTGTGTTTATGGTACCTAAATAAAAGTAATTATTTTTTAAAAGCCTTCTCTATTTTTTATCATTTTAAAAACTACTCTAATTAACTATATTTTCTTCAACTTTTATATAAATTTACCCACCTTTAACTTAATCCACTTGCAGTAATAAAATAAGGAACCAAAGACAGCATATAAATTTTGAATTTTTTCGTGTTTAGTGCGATTTACGCTACTTGTAATGATGGTTTAGAATATATAGTTTTCATTAAATCAAATTAATAAGCTTTTCTATTATCTATGTTTTTTTAATGGCTATGATATAATAATGTATTATGGATGTTCAGTGCTTCTATGATAATTGCATTGTGTTATGTTAGTGTATGGTTTATATTTAAATAATAGTGTTATGATCCTGGTACCTCATGTTCGAGAGACTTGCAGAATTTGGTTTCTTATTCCTGATTAACATGGCAAATATAAAGAACTCCACGGATTATAATCAAGTCATAAAAATGACAGTCAGTATCCACCATCATAAAACATTATATATAAACCATTGGTAATTATTGGAATTTTAATTTGAATCAAAGGGATTGACAAGAATATGAAGGAGAGTACTGAAGGCCATCCTTTGATTCTTTAGCAGCAGTCAGTCCACGAAATTCTTTCTTCTGAGTTAACTCAATTTTGAGTGCAAACATGCAATTATATGCTTAAATATATATAGATTCTATTATTCTATAATTAGCTGTATGTGATGGTTTTCTCGTCTTTGTAATTAATAATAATAAAAATATACTCTGATGAGCAGGAAATTAATCAGGTTCAGAAACTTGGAAATCTGGCCAGGGCCAAAATATTTTTTATCAACAACTCTGATGAGCAGCTCCCTCTGGCCCTCTAAGTTCGCCTTGTCCGTCACAGGTTACATCTGTTACCCAGTACTATTAATTAGTTTCGAACTCATGAGATTGTCATAGCGTTAATTTGTATGTTTTTACGTAGAATTATCCTATTAAATAGGCAGATTATATCTGTTGTATATCTACATCGATCCTTTGTTGCTCTTCTCATTCCGATTTAAAAAAAAAAAAGACATAACTATCATAACCAATTTTATCGTTATCTTCTTTAAGATCGCTTTGGCCCTTGACCATGTTCAATTTAATTGTAAATTATAAACAAGAAATCGAACTAATATAATCATATCTTCTCCCAGATACTGGGCTGTTAATTGTAAATAAACTAGAAATTAAAAGTTGGCATCAATCGGATGATCAGCATCCTTGCAAGTTGCGTGTATGTTAGTTTATTTTATTTTTTAATTTCGAAATCAGGCTGACAACTAGACTTCAATAATAGAACCATATTATTCTTAAGGAATCATGACAATATCACCCCTCAAGTTTGGCATAAATATGCTTCTTTTTTTAGGTCTAAGAAATGTATAATAATACCCCTTAAATTTAGCATGAACATATATATGTTAACAGTAAATATCTTATATACGTACTTTTTTTCTTTTAAAACAATTGAACAATCTCATTTTGATAAGTAAATACCTAATCTAAAAAGTTGAAAATTTATAGAGTTTATATTGATGTGACAATGACAATTTCATAACATTTTGGTTTCGAGAAAACCTAATTAAAAAATTTTTTATTTCAGGCTTATATCTATATTAAAAATTATTTTCCAAAAAGTTTTATAAAGCTCTCTACTAGTTGCTTCTCGACTAAAGCTTTTTACTTTTGTTCTCTAATTTTAGGCTTAAATTGACAAATAAGCCTCAAACGTCGTTGGCTAAGATTTTGGATGTTTATGTTAGTTTTTGAAATATATCAATGTAGATACGATTTGGATGTTTATGTGAGTTAGGCCACACCCTTCAACATTTTTACTCTATAAACAGCTTTAGTTGATAGCTGCTTTCTCCCATCCAAAACGTCTCTCGTCTCCGTATACCCTAATAAGTAATAACATCAATCATATATCAAAAGCAGCTTCCTCTTTTATTGCACTTCTCAATATGGCTTTTAAGCATTGCATTTTGTTAACTTTGCTCGTAGCACTGACATTGTCAAGCTTTCATATGAGCCTTGCAGCGCGCCATCTTATGCAAGCTCCGGTTCCGCCAACGCCAATTACTCAAATAATTGGAGGTCAAGGGAACCTAGGATTAACCCCATCAACGACTACAACTATTCCCTCGCCAGTGGCCAACTTAGTGCCTTCTGTTCTTACACCTCCATCACCACCACCACCATCAAAATAAATCGCTTCTTATGGATGCTTCTATATATCAATATTGTTATACGTGATCGCTTGTGTGGTTCCAGGAATAATCGAGCCTCGCATATGCATTAATTTGTCTGCGAGACTACGAGTTGCATTAATTGTATTGTCTTTGGTGTGTTTGTTGCTGCTGCTGATTTATTGTGTACGAGTAATCACTTGGTGGCCGCGCTGTTGTAATGCATGGATTTGATCATTAATTTGTTCGGATAAATGTACTGGTTTTTCTTGTGCTCCTTCATGCATTTATTTTTCAAATTTATGTATAAATACATATATATTTTACGAGTAAAAACTATAAATCCAATCACTTCGATCTCTATATACACTTAAATATAAAATCACCTCACTCTGTACAATATGAGATAATATAATATCACTGATCCCGAGTAATAATAAAGAATTAAATAAAGATTATAAGCGTGATAAGAGTCTATACAATGAGTTATATTAATTGTATATGTAATATATTGATACTTCACTAGCATGCAAATAAAGACAATGAAAGGAAAACGAAGACATAACATGCAAGTAAAAGCATTCTTTTAAATTAACAAGGAAGAATGGGTAAAGTATATAAGATTTTACTGTGTGCCTTTTCCTCTATATGTTTTTTTTTTTTTTTTGTTTGAAGTAATTAGAAATCAATATATAATTAACTTGATATAGGAAGAAAGCTAAGAGTTGCTGAAAAATGCTCACTATAACTTCAACATACTTACAGGACATTTTACTACTTTAGGCAAAGAACATGCAATTAAAATAAAAAAAGAAATCAGTGTAGTGAAATTTAAGATTCATAGAAAAATTATCTATTATATATATTCCATGATCGATCCCCCAACTAATTAATTTGATCTGAAGCCTTGGAGTACACCCTGCACGCGTTCAATTGATTGGGTTAAAAAGGCCCCAACTAAGGCACAGTAGATGAATTGGTGCATGCATTAGCAAGTAGTTGTTGTATGATCATTTAAGTAAATGATTTTTTTTCTTCTTTCTATTAAAATTTATAATATGCAAAGAAGTCATTTTACATAAGAAAAATGCTACCTAGTAAAATCAATATTGTTCTTATAAAAATTACAAAGCATAACTGTAAACTTGATACTTAGCCTTACGTAAAGTTGGCAGCCTGTAACACTGAAAACTTCTTCTCATCATAGCTTTCTCTTCACGTAGATGATGTGGGAACCAATCTCGGCCTTTGTTTTCTGTTCTTCAGTCTGCACTCTCTGTTACGAAATCAACCTTTGTAACACCAGTACTGTCTTCTGTGGTGAAGCTTCTTGTGCAAGATAACGAGGGATAACTGCCTCAATCACCCTTCGTTCATCTTTTTGTTTCTTTCAAATTCTCTTATACCGGAGTAGATTCAGCTGATTTTCACTTCCTTCATATATATATATTTTTTTTTGCTTGATTGCAGTATGACGGTGTTTACCTTTGCTGGGATTGTTGGCGTCTGTTTTCTTCTCCCGATAAAAAATTATTGGCCAAAACCAGCTGAGTTATGATATTTCTGGTTTACCAAACAAGTTGATGGACTCCTTGAGTATCTCAAATGTCGATGATACGGTTGAAACAGGTGAAAAGATGTCATTTCTAGTGGTGCAAATCCATAATATATAGTTATAAATGAAATTGAAAAGTGACATTTGATATTTTTTCTGTGAATTTTCTCACTATATAGTGATTCTTAAAAAAAATTAAGGTGAACAAAGGATTAATCATGCAAGTACTAATGCTAATTACCAAAAACTAGAAGTTGATTTTATTCCTAGTCTGATAACATATCAATGGGTTAATAGCACCATCATTATAAACAATTTGATCAAATCTAAAGGTTATTATTGACTTGATAACATTATCGAATTATCCAATCATGGTTTGTACCAAAAACAAAATATATAACAGCTGAACGAATTTAATCATACAATAACCAGAAATTAAACTAATACCATGTATCTTCTCTAAGATCGATTGGTTGGCCGTTGGCGTTGCTTTGATTAGAAATAAACTAGAAATTAAAGTAATATAATCGTATCTTCTCCCAGATACTGGCTGTTGGCCATGTTCTAATAGTCAATAAAATAGAAATTAAAGTTGGCATCAATTCCGAAATCTCGCTCACAACTAGGCTTTTAACATTTCAAGAATGGTTTGTCTTCAGGGCTAAATTCCTTAACCTTAAATGTAGCATGCGGACTAGAGTAAAATATTTGAGACACCATTTTTTAAAATTCAACAATCTTATTTGTTTTCAATTTTTGATAAATTAATTAATATCTAATCAATTTTTTTTGAAATTTTATAGAGTTTATGTTGATATAAAATAAACATTTTCTTAACTATTTATTTCAAAAACAGTTTAAAGAATTTATGATTTCAGGTTCATATTCATATTACAAATTATTTTCAATAACTTAGAGTTGTATAAAGATATTTTGGCATGATTATTAATCTTATAATTTATAAACAAATTGATATAGTTTTACAAAGACATATATATATGTATTTCAATGTTGAAAATGGATATATCAGAAAATTTTTAAATACTTTTCCACTTGTTCGATTTAAAGTTGAAGGATGTTAATGTCAATCTCTTGCACTGACAACCAAAGGGACTTATCGTTTTGTCGGTTTGGTATGGTGACGGTACTTTTTCAATAACACTTGTAATTTTAGTTTTTTTTTTCAAAATTTTCACTATTATTTTTTGTTCTTTAATATATTTTAGGCTGAATATATTAGTTTTGTATATTTTAGTTTTTTTATGCATGAGACTAGCAGTTACTGTATTATTACTTAATTGTATTGTTCTTGTTTTTGTTATTATTGCTGATTTATTCTGGAGTCCGTTATTGTAATAATGCATAGACAGATATACAATAAGATGTGATTGATGGTTATAGAAAATATATTAATTTAATAGAGTAAATAAATATATCTCCCAACTATCCATTAATATTAAAATTTATATGTCAAACCAAGAGTTGAAGCAAGGGTAGAGAATTCTATGGGTCAACTTTATATTATTTGATTAATATGTTCAATATTATTAATCACTCAACCAAAGTATTACTAGATAATACAACGTTGAAAAATATTTACTTAACATTAAAACTAAATAAAATATACTTTTATTATGATTTTTTAGAATTAAAGTTAAGAATAAATAATACGAATTAAATAATAGTAAAATTATAAATTTAAAAAGTTAAAATTTTGAAATATCAATAAATCTATAAATTTTAAAATAATGATAAAATAAATAATTTTTAACTTTATAAATATCAATTTTGAAATATATGTTAAATTTATAACATATTTCTCATATTTTTAATTATAAATTTTAAAATTTATCCTTTATAATTTAAAAATATATATTTTATAATCATTTAATGTATTTTTAATTTTTTAATTTAATTTTACTATTATGTAATTTTACATTGCTTAATCTTAAATTTTTAAAAATAAAATAAAGAAAGATTTTATTTTATGTTTAATGTTAACTAAATGAATTACAAGTTTATATTATCTTTATGAAGTTTAATCTTCGTATCATCTTTGTTCTCATATTCAATATTAAAAAGGTTCTAAACACTTTTATTAAAGTGGCGATTAGATGTTACTTTTCAAACAGTACAACCGGGGTGACAACTTTGCCCAAACAAGGGGGGTGTCACTGATCTTTCCCAATAATGATTCGTCTTATATTCATTACAAGCTTTGTTCCCATTCAATTAAAGCAAAACGGGAACGGATAAAGCTAAGCCGCAAGGGTACAAAGGTAAATTCAACTCCAAAGTCGTTACTTTGCCTTATAGAGTAAAGTCGGCAGCGTTGTGACAGTGAAGCTTCTTCTTCATCTTCATCAACTTAGCTTTCTCTTCTCTTCTGAGTCCAAATCTCTGGTATAGCATAGATGATTCTTTCTGCTCTGTTAACCTCTGTGGGGATCAACCTTGGCCTCTGTTTTCTCAACTTCACTCTCTACTCCGTGTTGCGGAAGCAGCCTTGCAACGTCACCGTCTACGCGCCACGCGTCGTGCTTGACAAAGAGAAATCTCGACGGAGAAACGTAAACGATCGTGAATTCAGCTTGGAGAGATTGTTGCCTTCTCCTGGTTGGGTGAGAAGCGCTTGGGAACCTTCTGAAGAGCAAGTCTTGTCAAACTTAGGCTTCGATGCCGTCGTCTTCATCCGCATTTTTTTGTTCAGGTGAAAATGAAACTTCTTCTATAAGATAATCAAAATTCAAAAATTAGGTTGCTGTTTTCTATAAGTATTCGCATCCAATTGCTGTAAATTTTTATTAATAGTGTCATGAGGAGAAGCAGAAAGCTGCTGCTCCTGCTGCTTTCTGCATAAGTGCTTTTACATTTGCTTTTATAAATAATATCAAGCTTTTAAAAATATATTGAAAACAAAAATTATGAATGCTTTTGAAAACTACAGCCTTTAAAACTTAGGTTTACTGAACACACCTTGTAACTATTTTATAAACCGTCTATTGCCAGGAGGGTAGAAGCTGATTATTTTTTAAGTGATGTGAGTTAACCCTTTGGTTGCTTGATTTGTCTATAAATTGGCATTGTATTATTTTGCGCAGCTTTTTTTTTTCCTGCTAATACTCTGATAGCTGAATCGTTTCAATTGATTTCACTTTTTTTTTTTTTAATTTTTTTGCTTGAATGCAGTTTGAAGGTGTTTAGCTTTGCTGGGATTGTTGGTGTCTTCATTCTTCTCCCAATAAATTTATTGGGCAACCAGCTGAGTTATGATGATATTTCTGATTTACCAAACAAGTCATTGGACTCCTTCAGTATTTCAAATGTCGATGATGGTTCAAACAGGTGAAAACATGTCATATCCAGTGGTGCTAATCCAAAATTAAGAATTAACATGATAGAAAATTTTGACGGAATGCATATCTTGTTGCTTGTTAAGATATCGTACATAGTTGAATGCCATGTATATTTGATCCACCTTTTTTCTAGAATTTTTCCTGAAATGGTGATTGTTCCTTTATCAATTCACAAGAAACTGTATCCGACCGTGTTTTTATATTATTTATTATGTATTTTCCACCCTCAATGCATTGGTGCGGTATATGTATGTTGTTGTTTATTGTAGTTTGTTCACATCCCTTGATTTCCATTTGAGAAAATTTTGTGTAAGATAATGTTTCTACCCTCATTTTCATGAGCTATCCAGATAAATGTTATCTTTTATTTTGGGGGTGGAGGTCTATTACTATAGCTTACGCCTCTTTGGCCTTTATGGTTGAAATTGATATGGAATTTACTGGTATCTGTGAAGTTTTGTGATTATTTTTTCGTATTTTACTGTATTGAAGAAAATTGTTATTGTCAATTGCATTTTGGTCATTCTTAACTGGTTTACAAAGGTGTTTGTATATCCTTTCAAAGTATGCTCTTAATTTCTTCATTGACTTCTGATTGTAATAGCTTTTCATGGGTAGTCTCCTGTCACACTAGTACTAAATTTTGTGATGTGTCAACTGACTACATTCTCCAAGAACATATAATTTTTGGATCTTGCGAACTTCCATCTAGGCTAATCTATAGCGAAGAAGCTCTGATCTTTGCTTTGGCCATTCTCAAGGTTGTGGATACACTTCTGTGCTGCATATGTTTTCACGGGAGTTGTCTGCTATTTTCTTTATAATGTAAGTAGAAGAAGTTTGCTCAGCTGATATACTCATCCTCTGATGGTTCACAAAAAAAAAAAAAAAAAAAAGCAACCTTAGAGATTATAACATGATGCTATGATTTGCAGGAGTATAGCTATATCTCATCAAAAAGAGTTTCTTTTTTCTATTCATCCAAGCCTCAGCCTCATCAATTTACAGTATTAGTCCGTGGCATCCCTGTCCCACCTGGAATCACTGTCAATGAAACTGTTGAGAGCTTTTTCAAAGAGTATCATCCTTCAACTTATCTTTCACATTCTGTAGTTCGTCGAACAAACAAAGTTCAAGAACTCACTGTAAGCATAACTTCTTATTTTTTTAAAACTGTCAAGTATGCTTCTTTAGCACTAGAAAGTTTCATTTTATTTGGGTTCATTTCCTGCAAATGAATGGAATACTGAGAAGATTTGTTATATAATTAAAGTAATACAAGTTGCAAGTTTCTCTTTACATCAGTCATCTAAAAGATTAAAACTCATTCTAGATTTTTTTTTTTTTTAAATTATGGGTTATCCTCTATAGAGGGATGCGGAGAAGCTGTATAAAAGACTTACCCGCTTGAAATCACAAAAGGAAGCCCATCGAAGGTTTAGGCGTGATGGCTTTTTGGGACTCTTTGGACCCAAAGTTGATCTTGTCGACCTATATGGAAAGAGATTGGAAGATTTACAGGATAATGTGAGAATAGCGCAATCTTCATTGGCAGGAAAGGTGTGTTCCATTTATGTATTGAAAACATTAATATTTAATTGTATTTCCTCTGTTAATTTGCTTGGAAATTCTTTGGTCATTAATATAAATGTAGAGACAAATAGAAAGAGTCTTGAAAGTATAAGAATCAGTCAATCTTCTCTATCTGCTCTTTTTCACATTAGAGGCCGCCTAGGCAGTGCTGGTTTTGCCAAAATGGGTTTTTGGAAGACTTGGTCTAATGTTTTTCAGAATTTGGTGATTGTTAGAGCTGAATCTTCCTTGGAGTGATCCAAGTCTTGTGATTATTGCCATAGAATTATGTTACAGCCTTTAAATTAAAACATGTAAGATGTTGTATAATTTCATGGGCATAGAATTGTTAGATATAAAGTGTCACTTCATCATTGATCCATATGGATTGAGTTTTTATGGAACAAAATTATATTAGAAAAAATAAGTGATTGTTATAATGCTTGTCAAGGCTGCTAAATATAGGAAAGGGTGAATACAGATTCTATATTCAGCAGATTAATTGAATATTATTCATTTCTTATAAGAAGAGGATCTGATGCAATCACTTCTTCCATTATGCCTACCAAACATCTAGGAAGTACCAGCTGCTTTTGTGTCTTTTAAGTCACGGTTCGCTGCTGCAATAGCTCTACACATCAAACAGGGTGCCAATCCCACAGAGTGGGTGACTGAGCGAGCTCCTGAGCCTCAAGATGTTTACTGGCCTTTCTTTTCTGCATCATTCATGAAAAGATGGATCTGCAAGCTGGTGGTGTATGTTGCATATTTAGCTCTTACAATCTTATTCCTTATTCCGGTTTTCATAGTGCAAGGTCTTACTCATCTGGATCAGTTGGAGACTTGGTTCCCTTTCTTGAGAAGCATACTGAGTCTGTAAGTGAAAATTTCTTTGCTTTGTTGCTACTTGCATATTTCCTAAATTTAAAGCAAAATAGAGGTATCTCTGAGTCCCTTTAATGTTCTATAGGAAGTTATATCCATGCAACTTCACTCAAATTTTAAGTAGGTATATCCCTTTGTTGGCTAAATACTGGTTGCTTATTTAGGAATTCATCAAGTTTTAACGTTGTGTAAGCAGATATATCGATTACCAAAAGTAACTCTTTCTGTTTTTGGGAGTTAAAATTTTATTTGACATATTCATAGGTCCTGTGACATAATCCTGAATAAAATTCTTATGTGGTGATTAAATATTATGTAGGATGGTAATACTAAATTTTGCAAACTTTTGAGCTGCAGGACATTCATTAGTCAAGTAATTACAGGATATCTTCCTAGTCTTATTCTTCAGTTGTTCCTATCTTTTGTGCCACCAATCATGATACTCTTTTCCTCTATTGAAGGATACATTTCCCTCAGTCAGATAGAAAAAAGTGCATGTAACAAGATCTGGTGGTTTACAATATGGAACATTTTCTTTGCAAATGTCCTGTCAGGATCAGCTCTCTATCAGGTCAATCTCTTTCTTGAACCCAAGAAAGTTCCTGAGGTGCTAGCTAGAGGTGTTCCAGCACAGGTGAATATACACCTTTACTGAATGAAGCTTTCAATTGTGAGTTCCATATAGATCAGAAAAAACATTTTAATATACTAAACCTCCTGATATTCTTCTCAATTTATGGATTCCATGTCATCAATTTGATTTGTAGTGTGAGGCAGTTAACTATGAATTTTGAACCCTTTGATGAAATTATGGTTGAATTGAATGCTACTGATTCTTAACTTTGGTGTAGGCTTCGTTCTTCATTGCATATGTTGTGACATCTGGATGGACCAGCCTGTCATCAGAACTCTTGCGGCTGTTTTCTCTCATTTGTAGTTTCATAAGTAGACTTTTTTCCCGAGATTATTCCAGTGATGAATTTGAGGTTCCATCCCTTACTTACCACAGTGAGATTCCAAGAGTTCTCTTCTTTCAACTTCTTGGTATCACATACTTCTTCCTTGATCCACTGATTCTTCCATTCCTCTTGGTTTACTATTGTCTGGGATACATCATCTACCGCAACCAAGTAAGTGGAATCTCTTTTCTTGAAACGCTTTGTGTCATTTTTTTTGCATTTTTTAATTTATTCTTTTATAAACTTGGTGTTAGTCTATGTGACCATGTAAAGTGTCTGGTCCACATGGATTTAGTGAACTCGAGTGATAGCCCATGGGCGTGGCCCTAAGAAATCCATTTGGGCCAATGAGAATAGAACCTTAGAACTGATACTTAGGCACTAGAGCCAAGTGACTTTACCACTAAGTCAAACCATTGGGGTTAAACTCTTTGTTTTAGTATATGTGAACAAGATGCCTAACCATGCTTCTATTACATTAGGATATTTGCACCCTCTAGATGGGGCTATCTGCTTGGTGCATCAATACTTTTTAACCTTCTTAATTTTCCATAAGTATGAATAGTCTAAACAGAATGAAGATTATCTAAAGACTTTATTGTGCAAGTGCTTGATTGTCAAGTTTGTAACTGTACTAATCAAATGCAACTGGTAAAGCTGATGCAGATGAAAATGTTAATTTCCTAGTTGCTAGCGATTAATTCAAATTAGTACCTGAAATTTGGCAGCTGAGAACTTAATACTTGTTACCTTTGATCAGTTTAAATGAGTACCAAGTGTAAGTTAATGCAGAATTTCCCTTTGATTCGCTCAGCAGGGCTGTCCAATGGCTTTGAATTCAGGGCCCCAGAAATATATATGCTTGCAATTTGTTTCATTAGTAATTGTGTTTGATATTTGAATTAAATTCTGACATAAATAACTTAATATAAAATTTGTTGGTGCTATGTACTGAAAATCAATTGTTGGATTTGTTTTAATATTTATCTATTCTTTTTGGTGCAGTTATTGAATGTATATGCACCAAAGTATGAAACTGGGGGGAAGTTCTGGCCTATAGTGCACAATGCGACAATCTTTTCCTTGATACTGATGCAAATTATTGCAATTGGAATATTTGGGCTTAAGAAGCTTCCTCTGGCATCCAGTTTAACTGTTCCTCTTCCAGTTCTCACACTTATTTTTAATGAGTACTGCAGGAAACGATTTCTACCAATGTTCCATGGTTTTCCTACTGAGGTACGTAATATGTCAACATTTTTCAATCGATATTTAGACTTGAGAACTCCTTTTAAGTTTGTGCTTTTTGTTATCATTAGCATAGTTTTCTTTATTTGGTTGTCCTTGTGTCCCACTTGATGATTAAGGATGCCATATCATAAAACTTCGGGCTAAAAGTCAAGAAATTATATGATAAAAGTCAAACAATCTTTGGAATTGAACTGTCCACAATCTTTTCTGTCATATTTTTTTTCATGGGTGATGGTTTGAGATTTTTCCAAGTGTTACCTAATTATTTTGAAGTGTGTAGAAAATACAATCAGCACAGCTTGAGAGTCTAATGAGAACTACTTTGGAATGGGGCTAGATATTTCATATATCTGAAACTATATAAAGTTCTTGACATGCTTTTAAAATTTGCTCTTGCTACACCTTGGCTTAAGAATAGTTGTAGCTGGCATACTGATTTAATTATACAGGAGCTGGGCTTAGGCTTTTGTGATCATACTATCTCTCTGTTTCAATTTAGTACAAATCTGGCTAATTATGTTATTCTTATTATGATCTATTAAAGTTAAGAATTTTTATGATTCTAGTAGAGGTTGTGGTATTTTCCTGAAAATAGGACTTCAAAGGATTCTTGTAACAGGTTATTATGGAATGAAGGAAACAAGATAATTTGGAATATACTGCAGCCTAATCGTTAATGTTGTCCAATCTTGAAATTCATAGATAATTTCCCTATAATCATTTGGTAACATGTGATTCTTTTGTTATTGATGTTTTTCTTCTTCATCTGAATTGTTTTTGAATAACTTTTATCACAATTGTAAACATTTTTACTTGTGTTGTATAACAGTTATGACCTTTTGAATTCCGTAAATATACGTATAAACCACATAAAATTTCTGTTTGTCTTTCAATCTGAGTGATGATTTGTCGTTGTTTCCCATTCTTAAGACTCTAATTGTGATACAGTGATAAAATGCTGACCCTTGTTGGTTCTGTGTCACTTTACACCCTGATATTATCTTCTTAAAGAGAAACATTTATTTCAAGTCTTCTAGTAATATTTTGCAGTTGATATTGTTTGCTTTATATAAGCTGTGAATTGTTGCTATAGCCATCTGGGAAAGGACTAAATGTTGTACTTGTGCAGTGTCTAGTAAAGAAAGATAGAGCAGACCAGAATGATCCTCATATGTCTGAGTTCTATGAAAAATTAGAAACTGCGTACCAAGATCCAGCATTGATGCCAGTCCAATATTCCGGGAGCTCTGATGCACGCAATTCTCCCCTTCTTCATACCGGTGAAGTTTGAAGTTTGTAAGTGTGTTGTCTTTCTCATGGCATCTCGGCAGTAGAAAGTGCTTTGTCTTATGCGGATATGTTTTAGTAATGAATTTTTCATGCTAACGAATTGTAGAACTCCCACCATGTACATACTGAGATGAAGTTGTGGCCAGAAAGATGTCAGTTTGTCTTAATGTGTTTGTTTGTATCGTGTTCTTATAGACT
Source organism: Boswellia sacra (assembly GCA_013180625.2). Classification (NCBI taxonomy): domain Eukaryota; kingdom Viridiplantae; phylum Streptophyta; class Magnoliopsida; order Sapindales; family Burseraceae; genus Boswellia; species Boswellia sacra. The sequence goes on from SNVD02001476.1 coordinate 140,162, forward strand.
ATGCCATTTGTGCGTCAGAGAACTTTGTTTTCTGGTTGCTGTTAAACTGTAGGGATGTGATCAACTTGATAACATTTGTTTTGTTAATTTGGTTGTATATAATGGGAAGTTTCCATATTCAATAAACGCCATTATAGTAGAGAGTTTAATATTGGAATTCGTTCAAGTGTCTTGAAAGAACTGAAATTGTAATGGGTTTGCTTCCGAAGAAACTGAAACATCATTGAATGAACCTTACATGGCGTGCCGCATGGTATGAATAGTCTTGTACTGAATTAGTCTAGCATCCTTGAAATCAACAGTCAAATACAATTTTCTGACCCGACCCGATCCATTTCTGACATTGTTGTCATGGGATTTCTATATAATTTGCTTACTATAAAGTGATGTTTGAAGTTGTATTTTAATGAGATTTTTCTGATGAATTGACTAATGGCATATGCTTAGCACTTTGATTGCTTAGCAAATCATTAAGTTTGATTATCAATATTATATTACTTTCTTCTATTATATTTCTTTAAGAAGAAGACATCTACTTTGTGATCTAACCTCCACGTGGAGCAACAAGAATGGCTATTGACTTCTTCAAAGAGCCTAATCTAACTCTTAATGATGCATAATTTAATTAATTAATTCTATTATCTAGAGCATAACAATTGGCGCTACAAGCTACAGTTTTCTTCATTATGCGGTGCTGGTAAGCTACCCTATAATGCACTCATTGATAATATTTGCAAATTGTTTAATTATTGCCTCCAATTTATTTATTGTATTATATTAATTTTGCAAATTAAAAACTTGTTTAAAGTAATGCTTCCTTTTTAATTTTAGAAAGTCTTTTTAAAGAAACGATTTGTTTTACATTTTACTTCATATAAAATGAAATATTCAATAGTATGCAAGTCATGATATAATATGATCACATATAAAAATCTTTCAATTTGTTAGTGGGTTTTGTTTATTATTAATTTTAAAAAAAAAATTATCGTATTTTTATGCTTATTCTTGGTTGCGTGTAGTTTTCTTGTATCAATTTCTTAATCAACAAATCAAATATTTTATATTGGTTTAATTCTTTCTGTGTCTCAAGTTAAGGATCAAGATTCTCTTTTGTTGTTTCATAAGCAATCGGTTTAAATTTATTGCATAGAACATTTTTAAATATTGTTTGATGAATGATGTTAGTTAAGTTCAAGGAAATAAAAAAACAACATAACAAACACAAAAAGTTGGAATTTGTCGGCATTTGATAAGTTGAGATTAGTTTATGACCAGCCTTCCCTTATTATATTAAAAACTAAAGATCTGCTACTTCAAAGTAATTTGTTTTTGATTTTGTTGTTTTTGTGATTTGTTTCCAACTGGGAATTTTCCTTGAAACTTCATTTCATTCACTCACTTCAGGTCACTCCAAGCTTAATTTCTTGGTATTATCATCAACTCAAGGCGTACGATAACATTATTTTAGAAAAGTACTTGTCAAAGTACTTCTTCCAAACTCACTTTTAAGTACAATTTAGACCTAAAAAAGACTTTTTATAAAGTGTTTTTTCATTTCACAATCTATTTCAACCAAATGTTATAATTATACCCATTTCAGCTAACATCAAAAATAAATTTGAAGTACTTTTTGGTCTCAAAAACGTTTTTCAATGTATTTCTATTACCAAGAGCATATTAAGGTATATTGTGCTTGAGGGCATAGCATTAGCATGCATCCATTTACAACATTTACAAGAGAGAAATGAAGTAGAGTTGGTCCAGGGATGTCAAAATCTCTGCTTGATAGATTAGTAACAAAAACCCCCATAAACACTTGAAAATCAGAAAGAAAATCATCTATTGGGTAATAAAATGCAACATAAAAAAAAATTATAATATGGTATATATAGTTAAATATGTTCTAGTGGCTTGGATTTTCATGGTGTAGTGTGGAAGGAGCTTTGGAAAAATCGATTCTCGACTTACATCAGTAATGACAGAAGCTAACCGACCTGTAATGGTTATTTACCCAAAGTAATTTTCTTGACCTTTTTCTGGGTTTGAAAGTGACTCGGTGTAAGCTTCCTTTCACATTGTAGAAACTAGATTTGCTCTTTTATGTAGTTTGGTTGATTATTTCCATTGGTGAATTACTTAACATTTAATCATATATAGACGGCAAATCAATTAATTTATCTTCAACTGGAGGCTATTTGAAGAAATCTGAACTGAAAATGATCACATATTAGTTATTAATGGGATGTTGCAGTTTAGCTTAGCTTATAGTTAAATAGAAGTTTATCAGAAGACAAAAGTGCAACACCAAGATACAACTATGTTGCAGATAGCTAGCAGGTAACATGACTGGTATTTTAACTGCACTGAAAGTAGACTTTTCAAACTGAATAATTGCCGGGATATGGAGGCTATTCTGCTGCTCTTGTTCAGGTTCAGCTCCAAGTTTTGGCAATTATTGTTCTAGATTGGATGGTTTGAAAAAGCAATTATATTTCAGTTTGATACAATGGAAAAAATACAAATGGTCACTTTCAGGATGGTGATGATTTCAATGCTCGTTTCCTTGATGCTTAATGACAGGTCCCCACCTCACGGGAATAAACTATTAGTCTATTTCTACTTCAGAGAAATAAATTAAGTACTTTGATTTTCATAATCCAGCTGTAAAAAAGAGGCTGCAATACAGGAAGAAAAGGGAATAATGACCTGTTCAGGCTTACATTTACATTATTTTAATAATGGGAAAAAGTTGTTGGACTAACTGCAGAAAAGAGAGAGCAAGATACCCTTTGGCTTTGTCAAACCAAAATTTATTAAATTGCTCAGAATAGTGTTCTCTTGGAGTTCCATATGGGTTGATATGAAGCCGAAATACAGAAAGAACAAAAAGGTCTGAACAAGCATTTGAGACCTCTTCAAAATCTTATTGCTTTGACAGAATCCTTGCTCTTTTCATATATAAAAGCTGAGGCCAACACAACAGAAACCAAAGCACCAAAATCTTCTCAATCATCACTCACAACCATCAACTAGCCAACCAACCTTAACTGAAAATACAGAAGCCTGAGAAGACAAAGGTTGGTTAACCAATCTTAGGGAACTAAATTGGTCACTACCAAAAGAAAGAAGAAGTATGGCAAGGAAGAGGAAGGCTAGTGAAGGAGTTGAGGAGAAAAATGCTAGTGAAGGAAACATGACCTGGGATGAGATGGTGAAAGAAGCTGCAGCAGCAGCAGCGCTAGGTGGAGCAAGAAGAGCTAGAAAACGATTTGTTGGTGTCCGGCAAAGGCCATCAGGCAGATGGGTAGCTGAGATTAAGGATACCATACAGAAGATAAGGGTGTGGTTAGGCACTTTTGATACTGCAGAAGAAGCAGCCAGGGCCTATGACGAGGCTGCTTGCTTGCTTCGTGGTGCCAATACAAGGACAAATTTCTGGCCTTGTTCACCATCATCATATTCAACTCCGGCTCTTCCTTCAAAGATCACTAATCTTCTTCTTCAAAGACTCAAAGCAAGAAACAACAACTCTTCCTCATCTTCATCAAATTCTCTGCCTGTCAACCAACAAGAACATCAACAAGCAGAGGAACACAGGGAGGAAGAAGCAACAAATTTTGCAGACACAGTCTCGGAAATCACCGATTTTCTTAATGATGCTGAAGACTACAGCATGTGCAATGATAATAATTTAATTAACAATAATGTAACTACTCTTGATTCCATGACAAGTAGTTTTGAATCTTGTTTAACTGAGAAAGAGGAACACAGTTCAGGGAGGGAATTGGAAATGGATATGGACTACAATTTAAGTGATGCAGGCCAGTCTTCAAGTGCTGATGCTAATTCTGGAGCCGAAGGAGAGGAAGATTGTGAAGAAGGAGAAGAAGAATGCAATGATATGGAAGCCCTGGATTTCCATTTTCTAGATGATTTAAGTTCTTCTAGCTACTACTCTCCATTTGAGATTGCTGCTGCAGAGATTGAAGAGCCAATGGAGCCTGAGAGCTACGCAGATGAGCCTTCAATGCTTAGAGCAGCCATGAAGAGAATGAAATATGAGAGGAAGTTCTCAGCTTCGCTCTATGCTTTTAATGGCATACCTGAATGCCTAAAACTGAAGCTGGGATCAGGAAATGGGGTACATGGTAGAGGAAAAGCTGAGCAACTAACCCAACTGCGAAATGCATGTAACAAGAACAAAGAGGAAGAGAAGAAAGCAGAAGAAGACAATATCAACATGGAAATGGTGGGGGATAACCAGGAGGAAAATTCACAAAGTTCAGTTGATATAATGGGATCATCTTCTTCTACAACTTTAAGCAATGATGGAGAATTATCACTGTGGAGCTCACTTGATCTTCCACCAATCTGTTTTGTGAACTAATGATTGATAAGAGGATCTTAAAACGCATAGCGACATTTCATGCTCTAATTCATTAGTGATGAAGATCATCTATTACTTTTAATCATATTATTCCATAGAATTTCATGCAACATGAAATGAGTTATAAAATTTCCTCAGTATTGATACAATTGAAAGGAAATACATTGGATGAGGGCTGGAAGCATAAGCATAAGCAGCTTGTCAGTCGTAAGTAAATATTATTGTTTATTGTTTTCTAATTATATGTTATCTTTATTTGTCCCCAGTGGATGAAGTATCTTAAGAAGAAAAAGAAACCATTTTCAAGATTTTACTAAGCGAAAGTTTGAATGTCGTATGGTGAAGGCTTCATGATTCATTATTATATTTATATTACACAATTAAGCCATGAATGTGTTCTCATTTTCTATTTTAGTGGACGTATGACGTGTTGTTTAAAAAATCGAGATGTATACAACATGCACGCCGCTCACATCATTAATAGATTTTAATTAATTCTATTTAGCCCCACTTTTTATCCCATCAAACACCATCTTAATTTTAATTAAGGATAAAATGATAATAAAAAATATTAAATAAAGATGTTAAGTAATTGACCTGATGCACTTGAAAAAAGCTTTATTTTTCTTAGATAATTGTAACATACTCCAACCTTTTTCCTGTATTATCTTGTATCTTTCCTTTTATTTCTCTTTATTAACCCTATAGATCTTCTTCCCCTATCAATTGTTTCCTATTTTCACTCAAACTAATTTATGTCTATTTCTTTTTCTTTTCCCATTTTCGATTTTATGGTTTTGATGAAATTAATGTGAAGAATCCCCCCAAGTTCATATTATACAATCATTTTCTTGGCATATTAATCGAAGTTGGCTTGTGTTCAACATCCGTATAAGTTGAACTAAAATATTGAAAGATTAATAATTTCACTATTTTGTTTAATATTTTTATTCATAATCTTGGTAACAACACCCAAATATTCATTGAGACCACTAATATTAAACATTCAAATTCAATCTCTATAGCAGAAACAATTACTTAAAGTTTGTATACGATGCCAAAAGAATTCATTCATATAAATTCATCATATCTAATTGAGAAAAACTCCAACTTTATGTTCTTCTCTTTCAAAACATTAGCTATGAAAACAACAAAAAGCTTTTAAATGATTGAATGAACAAGCATCATTTCGGACTAGGATTTGCAAAGCAACCGTTTTGTATGGTTCAAACTTACTTTGGACTGCTAGTACATGTTTAACCAATTCATTCGACATAAACAATATAATAAAATACATATGCTTTCAAATTTCTACAACCTAGCCTACAGAATCGAACATGCTATCATTCAAAAGATTAAATTAATAAACAAACATTAATTGTTATGGCCATATAAAATTAGACCTTAATTAAATCTAATAAAGAAACCCATTACTAAAGCCCATTATTCGAGTCAGCTTTTTGAGTCCCACAATAACGTCTCCTGATTAGGGGTGGCAATTCGTGTTCGCGGGTCGTGTTCGTGTCGTGTTGAGCTGTGACACGATAAGAATTGACCCAACACGAACACGACCCGTTTATTATTCGTGTCACTGTGACACGACACGATTAAAACGGGTAACACGACACGACACGCTAACACGAATAATAAACGGGTCGTAATCGTGTTAGACACGAACACGACCCGTTTAACACGATTAAGACACATTTACATCATTGACACGATTATGACCCGTTAACGCGATTATGACACGGTACAGAATTAGATTTCTAATTTTTGTTAAATGACAAAAATATCATAAGTTTTAAAATTTATTAGGTTTTTAAAATTCTGTTTTTATTTTAAAATTTGGATACATATAGGGACTAAAATGTCTAAAAAATTTAGTATTTTTAAATTTAATATGTAATCGTGTCAATATTCGTGTTAATCGTGTTATCGTGTCAATCGTGTAAAATATATATTCGTGTTACTTGTGTCATAATCGTGTTCGTGTCAATATTCGTGTTAATCGTGTTATCGTGTCAATCGTGTATAATATGTATTCGTGTTATTCGTGTTACTCGTGTCATAATCGTGTTCGTGTCATAATCGTATTCGCGTGTTAAAAACTCTCAACCCGAACACGACACGATTATTAAACGGGTTGACATCTTCGACACGAACACGACACGACACGAACACGAATATGCCAAAAACCAAACCCGCTTAAACCCGTGTCGTGTCAAGTCGTGTTCGCGTGTCGTGTCAAAAATTGCCACCCCTACTCCTGATGCTTATATAAACCCTTCGAATTCTCACTCAAGATATGCACATTTCTCTAAACTTACTCTCTCTTTAGAAGTCCTTACTCTTCAGAGCTTTTCTCCCTAAAAAGCTTACTTAGAGAATTTTGGTGTGCCAAAAATTGACTTGAGCATCGGAGGGTTCTCGCCGGCACCCCTAATCGTTTTTTTTGTTTTCAGGACCTTGACCCGATGATCCACTCGAGGCCCATCCCGCTTTTCAGCCTTGCAAAAATTGTGTATCAATAGTTGACGCTATCTGTAGGAACGATAATTTAAACCTACTTAGTCGTTACTCCCATTCAAACTTAATCACTCACCAAGAGCCACTTACCCAACACTCAAGCTCCAATAAGGTGGAAAAAATTGAAGTTGAAGCTCCTCCCAAGCTCAAAAAGGCACCTAACCCTATAAGGGCTTTGGAATATCTTCTGGAAGGGCCTCGACTTCATGCAAACCTAAACCATTGCCTGAGAGGCTAAAAAAGCTAAAAAAATGTCGATTAACCACCATGGAGCTAACTATGTAGAACTTTACTGAACAGATGGGGAGTAGGGTTGCCATTTTCAACCAAACCTTTAGTCAAGGCACTCAACAATTGAGAAATGTCATGATCGATAACTTGGCTAATGTGGGTAGACATCCTGACCTGGTTTCCTAGACCACGAGATTACTAACCTAGCAGGGAACTAAGCAAAACCCTGCTCCTTGTGTTATTTATAGAAAGATTGATCACCCAGATTTCCTGATTCCTACCCAAACAGCGCCTAAACAGCAGTTGAGAATGCTTGGCCTCAACCATGCTTTGAAAGAGAAACGTTAAGTGAGTGCTAAACAAGAGGCAAATAGGAACAACAATGATCACTTTGCTTATTCCTACCATAGCTCGAAGGGCAGCCATCAATCAAAGAGAAGTCGCCTTAAGCACCCACATGAAAGCTGTAGTCAGCACACAGAGAAAGGTCGACATTCCTCAGAAGAGACATCAAATAACCATCATGCTGAGCTCCAACGATAAATGAATAAAAAAGTTCATAAAATATATGCAATAATCAAACATTCTGGAAAGGAGGAAGGTACTCATCCTCAAGGGAAGTCTCCCTTCTCAGAAAAAATCCTAAAGGAAAGGTATCCACGTATCCAAGAGATTTTCGTATGCTCCAGATTTAGCTCTACCAAGGAACGACTGAATAATGTGGCTAAATAAATTAATCGCTCCTACGTCAACCAGTTATTCGACTTGAGCCCGAAAGAACTACTGCTATGCCTATATAAAATTGGACCTTAATTAAATCTAATAAAGCAAGCCCATTACTAAAACCCATTATTCGGTCCTGTTTTCTAGGTCCTACAATGACCTCTCCTGATCCCTATATAAATCCTCTGAATTCTTACTCAAGATATACACATTTCTCTAAACTCTCTCTTCCTAGAAGTCCTTACTCTTCGGAGCTTTTCTTTTCAGAACCTTGACCCGACGACCCACTCAAGGACCAACCCGCTTTCTAACCGTACGAAAATCGTGCATCAACATTAATAAATAAAAAAGATTTAATAATCAATTGGATAAAAGTCCACCAATGATATTATTACACATGTAACACATTAAATGAATTGTGTTACAGGAGTTAATTGTACATCTAATCCTAATTCTTTCTTTTGAAAAAAAAAAAAAAAGAATACTACAACGTGTTGTATGTACAGCAACAGCAAAACAAAACGGGAAGGCAATAAATCATAGAAAATGAAATGAAGGATCATAATTCTTTCATCTAATTCCTTAAAATAACGCATTAGGTTCATAACACTGCATTAACAGACATGTAGATGACATGAATGCCTGGCTACCAAGCGAGTCAATGACTTGGATAGAGCAGGCTTCACTGTTAAAAAACAAAAAGGACTAGCTTGAAATAACTATTACCCATATAAAACCAGGGGAAAAAGTTAAAAGAGAAAACAAAACATTCCAACTGAGAGACTAGTTATGTACATAACAATTAATAGCATTCGCATAACCTTCTTGATTTAAAGCACCCGCAGCTGTGCAAGAAAAGCTGCACAAAGATCCAAGAAGAGCAACTGTGGACCCTGAACCCTCTGAAGATCAAGGAGGTATTTCTCCTCCCTAGTTTTATAAAGCTGCCAAGACACATAGCAAAGATATATCAGCAATACTATTTAAAAGAATTCCTGAATATGGAATAGATCTACCGCTAAAGATTTATTAGTGGGAACCCTTTAATTGTGTGAAAGCTTCTAACAATATTTACTCTTATGTAGAACATTAATGAAATTCCTGCCATAAATATTACGATTGAAAAAGTGCCAACAAGGCCTTCAACATTGCCTTTCATTTTCGTTAAGCCCGAACCCAGAAAGCAAGCACTATACTTGCTTGCCAGGGTAAGCAATCTTAGCATTCCTAATAAAGTGTAGAACACATTAATCCAACACCAATATAATGATAAAAAAATTGAGCAGCCTAATCTGCGTTACCTGCACTTCAAACTTGACTACATTTGGAGACTTAACAACACCATCATTTTCAATAATAGTGGATTCATCCCCAAAGTAGTGATTATTGTGCAAATGATTATTAATCATGCCTTCGTGATGACCAGGAATGCCAGGAATCCACCTGCACTTCATGTTGTAGTGCCCAATCTTCTTCCAACACACATTCAGTTCTTGCAAAGCTTTAAGAACCTCCGTCATTATTTCACGTGGATGGGCTCGAGACTGTCAAATCAAAGGCAAGAATCAACATTTAAATTTGATAACATGTCAACTGATAAGGTCCATTCATTCATATAGATAACTAAGGAACTCGAATCAACCTGCAGCCCAAGAGCCCATTTCCTCTCAAATGGCATCTGTGCTTTTAAACCCATTCCTTGATAATCTATGTATCCTGGAAGGCGGTGACCAACATGCACAGCAGCCTCACCAGGATGCATACCCTTAAAACCAGACTCCTGTAAATATTTTTATTTTCAATACAGGGATAATAAAACTTAAAAAAAAAGGGTCAATGGAACTTGAATAAAATGAGTAAAGAACTCATAATATAAAACCACCAGATAAGAAAAAAGTTTGACAGGGTAGAACACTCAGTGAAATCGGTCCAGGATGAAACGATCATCTAGCTCACATGACAAAAATCAACCGTACCGCTCAAGCAATTTTCATTAGGATTATTTTTAATAATTACAACAGGATAAATCCCACATGTAAAGGTTATCATCCTCTTCGTGTTAGAACTATAAAAGATGTAATAATACCCTCAAAGTAAAGAAGTATGGATGACACTCTTAAGACAAATAAATAATAAACTTAAGGAAAAATATTGCACCATAGTTTCTTGAAACTCAG